>PVJN01006794.1:0-73510 GCA_004026805.1 Lasiurus borealis | reverse complement strand
CCTTGCGCATTAGTGTCTCCGCTCCTTCCTGGGGAGATTAATCTGGAGGCTCAGAGAGACTCTTGCCTTCCTGTCTCAGTTCTCCCGGCGCTTCGAGCTTTTCCCTGCGGTTTCTGCATCCACTGCCCGTGAATTACCGGCCTTGACAACCTTAGGACTTAGAAAGCCCCATGATCCTTTAGTCTGTTCCCAAACAGGGCCACTGGCTGCCTCAAGATCTCGAGAAATTTGAAAGAGACCCACTCCGCCTACAGTAGAATTTAAAATCCCACGCTACAGAAAATGGCCATTCTCACACAGAATACTGGTGATAGATTTACTCTTTATCTTTTTTTAAAAAAAATTATGGTAGAATACAAGCAATGAGATGCAGGCAATGCTATTCAGCATGGGTGAGGGATGTTTTTCTTTAAAAAAAAGTTGGTCCATTGAACACAGCCCCTCCTTTCTATCTCCTGATTTAAGTATTGTGGGAGCATCGTGACTTTTTATGGGTGTGAGTGCAGGCCCCTTTGTAATGAGTTCATTCAAAGCTAATTTCAGCCAAAACCGATTTGGCTTAGTGGATAGAGCATCGGCCTGCGGACTGAAAGTTCCTGGGTTTGATTCCGGTCAAGGGCATGTACCTTGGTTGCAGACACATCCCCAGTAGGGGTGTGCAAGAGGCAGCTGATGGATGTTTCTCTCTTATCGATGTTTCTAACTCTCTATCCCTCTTCCTTTCTCTCTGTAAAATATCAATAAAATACATTAAAAAAAAACTAATTTCATACATGTTAATTTTTTCAAATACCCATCAATATATATATATATATACACAATTAAATTCTTTCATTTTACTTTTTTTTTAGTGCATTTTAATGTAGATTATTGCTGTAAGGCATTATTCTTTCTGTGAGGGAATGTGTACCGGTCTGCTAGGGCTGCTGGAACCAAGTAGTGTAGACGAACAACATAAATGTATGGTTTCACTAATAAGTCAGAAGTCCAAGGTTAAGGAGTTGATGGCATGGTTTGCTCAGAGGCCTGAGAGGGAAGGAGCTGGTCCGGACCCCTCTGCCTGGCGTGGAGTTGGTTATCTTCTCCCTGTGACCCTTCACTCTGAACCCCCTTTACTGCTCACCCCCAACCCCCGACGACACCCCCCAATACACTTCTGTGTCCAAGATTCCCCTTTTCATAGGACACCAGTCACGTTTGGGCTAAGGCTGATCCGAATGACCTCCTTTTACCTGGATTCCTTCTTCAGAGCCTTATCTACAAATGTGGCCCCATTCCTAGAGGTCACGGTGAGGACCTCAGTATAGGAGTTTTAGCGAACACAGTTTGTGCTGTAACAGCACGCAATCCTGTGTCGCAGTGATGTTCATTCCAGTTAAAAACACACAGCTTACAAAGTCTATCATTCTGCAAAACTACTAAAGATGAACTTCCTTTATAATTCTAAAATGAATTCTCATAAGAGAGAGGCAGGAGTGTACATAAAAGAAACCAACAAAACCCATCTGAATGTACTGGTGGTACAGCCCTCCAGACAGATAGATGTGTGCGTGTGTGTATGTACACATGCTCCAACCTACACAACAAGCAACGCATGTATATATAACCAGCGTGGAAATTAACTTCCGCCTCGGGCCCCTGTGAAATGTCAATTAAACTGACAAACTTTCCGAGCTCGCTGCTCTATCTTCCCGCCTTGGGGACCTTTTGTATTCAATTTATTGTTAAACAAAACAGCCAACTTGGCAGCAGAGTTAGATGAACAAATTATAATAAACATTTTTTTTTTCTCTTGGCTTAAAACTAAGGGGAGCGAATATTCCTGTAGAATAAATGTTCGCAAGATTAAAGATTTTGTCACAGGGTGTTTGTTTGTTATCAGTTCAGATTGAACAGGAGCAGAAAGAATGTGCCACCAGCTTGTTTGGATTCAACAGAGTCGAGAAGGAAGCTGACTCACGGCTACTAGTGGCTTTGTTTAACGTTTCTTTTATTAACATTTAATATTTAATTCGGAGGAACTGATGTCAGAAGCCCAGAGGAGCCAAAGAACAGCTGGGGGCCTCGATTTAAATGTCTTTCATTTGACCCACTTATATTCCTTTTTTTCTTTCTTACACACACACACACACACACACACACACACGGCTAATTTAATTGGCTTGTCTGTCTGCAAAGCTCATTTGTCTAACTATGCAGCTGAGGCTCCTGTCTCTCCATTAAGAGCCCCATGATCCTACTATCCACCAGGAGAGATAAGGGAAGTTTCCAGAAGGCCACTGGGGGCAAGGAGGCATCTTTTGTCTCATCGTGGACTTCTAAAGTGTTTGTTATTTTTGGTGTACGCCACAAGACACTGGTGAGCTACCTTCTCATGAGGGCTTGGCTGAGCGCTTTACGTATATCATCTCATTTAATCCTCCCGGCAATCCAATAATGGTGAGCCACAAGAGAATTTAATAGAGATTAAGGGACTGGGTCATGGGCATAAATATCAGAAATATCATCGCTGCAGCTCTTGAAAATGTGTCAGTGGGAAAAAGAGAGGAAGCTGAATTTAGTGGTAAAAGAAAGACCGCCTTTTCCAAGTCAGATAAGTATGTCTTAATGAATGCGTATTCCTAAATGTGAGTGTGGAGGCCTGAATATTTCTATTTTATTGTACTGCAGCTAACATTTATTGAGCTCCTACTGATTGCCAGACACTGACCTAAGCACTTTATGTATATTACTCCCCTGAATTAACTGTGAAGACAGTTGGCCTACATGATAGATTCAATTTGCAGGGCTTAATAACGTTACTTAGGTCGCACCGTTGGGATTTAAAGGGCCCCTGCTTGCTCCAGTCTGTCTTCACCACTATTTCACTATCGGGCTCTACTAGTCTAAAGCCACTTCTGTTTATCAAGCAACCGATGCTTTGCTTGTTGTAGGCACAGGGTGTGCTGACAAAAATTAGGCTGGTTTGTCCAAAGACTTCAATTCAATTGCATATTAAATAATTAAAAGTAGTACAGTGATACCTCGAGATACGAGTGCCCTAACATACGAGCCACATTTGAGATAGGAATCATTGCTCGGATCAGCCGGCTGCACATGACCCACCAGTTTACCGTGACTCGAGCGTCTCATAGTTTCCCACGCCTCAAGGTTATGGAACAAATTAAACTCATATCTCGAGGTACCACTGTATATCATTTAAAGAATACTGAACAAATAATCTGAAGTTTGACCAATTAAATTTTTTATCATGAGGTAGTCATAGTATTAAAAAAGAAAGGAAAAAAAAGTTAAAATAAACTAATTATCTTACAAAAAGAGAACTTAGACCAGGGCACATATATAGGGGTTAATAATATTACATCATAAAAATCGCAACTGCAAAGATTTGCAAATAGCATGGGCATCTGCTCCTCATAAAGTTTTCAGTTGATCTACTAGGACAGCGGTTCTCAACCTGTGGGTTGCGACCCCTTTGGGGGTCGACCAACCCTTTCACAGGGGTCGCCTAAGACCATCGGAAAATGCAGATATTTACATCACGATGCATCACAGTAGCAACATTTCATGGTTTGGGGGTCACCACCACATGAGGAACTGTCTGCAAGGGTCGCAGCCTTAGGAAGGTTGAGAACCGCTGTACTAGGAGCAGCGATTCAAATGTGCAAGGCAGAGAAAGAAAAGGTGGGAGTCACTCATAAACCAGGACTTTCCCGATCACTTCCTACAATTGTTTAAGGCAACCGCATTCCTGGAGTGCAGTACGAAATGTCTGAGATACTTTAAAAAATATTCAGATTCCTGCACCTACCCCAGATCTATTGACTCAGAACTGCTGCAGTGTATCCAGAAATCTGTATTTTAAACCATCTGTCCAGCTGTGTGCTAAATCCATGAATAGGCAGATAAAGATGTGGTATATGTGTATACATAATGGAATATTATTTGGCCATATGCCTTTTGTGACAACATGGGTGGACCTTGAGGGCTTTATTCTAAGAGAAATAAATCATAGTACTGTATAATGTCTCATGTACAGAATCTAAAAAAAAAAGCTTAGACTGTTGGTTGCCAGAAATCAGAGGTGGAAGGTGGGAAAAATGACTGAAGGGGTCAAGAGATCCAAACTTCTAATTATACAATAAATAAGTCATGGGGAAGTAATGTACAGTATGGTAACTATCTACACTAATAAAAGAGAAAGGTGGAAATTGGCCGTACCTTCACGATGCCCACCAGCCAATCAGGAGTGAGTATGCAAATTAACCCAACAAAGATGGTGGGCAATTTTCATACGCAGGTGCTGAGTGGCCAGGGGTGAGTGGTTTGCATTATTGTTATAGCAACAACACAGGCATTCTGCACCACCCCAGCTGCTCTGTGCCTCTGGGCATTTTGGGGAGACGGAAAGGTGGCTCTGGTCGGGAGCAAAGGTGGAAGGGCTGCTCTGGCCAGAGTGAAGGTGGTGCTGGCAGCCAAGAGAAGGAAGGCCCACCCATTCTTGCATGAATCTTTGTGCATCGGGCCTCTAGTAGTTAATAACGCTGCACTGTGTATCTGCAAGTTGCATAGAGAGATTTGAGAAGTTTTCATTTGTAACTGTGTGCTGATAGAAGCTGACTATACTTATTGTGGTGGTCAATTGATAATATATACACCTATCGAGTCATTATGTTATACACCTGAAACTAATATAACGTTATATAGCAATTATACCTCAATTTTAAAAGATGTGTTAAAGTGGCTCATTTCCTGGACACATGATTGTGTGTTTCCTTTTGAGCTGTTAAAATTATCTCATTTACTCATTTTAACAAACTTCTTAAGACTCAGTTATGGTCAAAGACACCACATCCAATAAAAGATGAACTTGCAGTGGCGGTCTAGTAAGGAAACGCAGGTAGATAGGCTGCCACAACGTAGAGGACAAATGTGGTGACATTGCCAAATTTCCAAGGAAATAGTGGAAAAAAAAATCATGTTCAGGTAAAGAGCCCATCTTCCCTTTGGGATACTAGAATCTGTCTCTTTTAAGATGGTTTTCTATATAATGATAACTTTAATCCTAAATTATTTACTCATGATTGAAATCTGCTTATGTTTACCATATCTGTTGATGCTGTTTCTAAAAGAGTAATCTATGAATTACGTGTATCAAAATTGGCTGGATGCAATGAGTCTGTCCTTGGACTTGTTTTGAAGGCTTAGTCTATTTTAGATTGCTCCTCATGAAGTTTTGTTATTATATAGT
Source organism: Lasiurus borealis (assembly GCA_004026805.1). Lineage (NCBI taxonomy): Eukaryota > Metazoa > Chordata > Mammalia > Chiroptera > Vespertilionidae > Lasiurus > Lasiurus borealis. Next base: position 68,259 of record PVJN01006794.1, on the reverse strand, counting down.
TTGGGATAGGGGAACCCCAAATCTTATACTTTTATATTTAATTATGCTTAGGACAATAACATCTGAAGACATTCCAATGTTTTGTACACAACTTAAGTGATTTGGGAGTTGAGCAAGGAAACACACCGAAGTTCTTATTTTCAAATTGTTGGAAACCAAACATTGTTCTCACTAAATGGATGTAAACAGGAGGCCAGAAGGCTGGTCAACCTTAACTGCTCTGAAAGGTCAGAGCTAATCACTCACTGTTTAGTTGAAACATTGTTGGCTGAAGCAGCCTCTACCTGTTTGTTTCATGTTAATTTCTGTTTTGTTATTTCCTGCCTAAAGGCTAGGGGTATGTCCCAAAGCCTTAATAAAAGGGAGAAAAAGGCCAGAGCAAGTGGCAGTCCTTTCCACTAAAGGAAGGCTCCCTCCTGGCCCCCCAATATCACCAAATTAATGCTTTCTGGTCTCTCGTTTGCATGCGGCCTCCTTCAGAACCCGAACCCTGAAGTGGGAACCCTGAACCACGTTGGATGTGGAAAGAGGTTCCCACATCAAATAATTCTGTTCCAAGAGAGAAGCTCAGAGGTTTAGATAAACCTGATTTTGGCCCAAGTTCTAACTTCCTAGCTGTCTGTCCTTGGAAAACTTACTCTTAGCTTCATCAAGTTTGTCTCTGCTTACACCATCCACACTAGATTTAAGAACACCTAGGTAATGCCAATTGTGTGCATAATGGATACATAAACATATGACACACGTAACAAGTAGTCATACATAATCATGCTTATATTGCGGATATTAAATAAAGTGATGTATATAAATGTATTAATTTAGCACCTGACTCATAGCAGGTGCTTCACAAACTGATGGTAGAAATGAGAGAGAGGAAAAAAGAGCGAGAGAGGGAGGGGGATGAGGTTATAGTGAAACAGAAGATAAATATAAAAACTCATGTCAGAAATAAGAGAGAGGAAGGTAAAATGTAAAAAAAAAGAAGGAGGGTTACTCCTAAGTTGAATAGCTTTACTTTTTTGTCATTAGATGCCAGATTGCTCCTGCACACTCTCATCATCTCATTGACGGGATGGACATCATTAGAAAAAATAGAGTGACCACAGAAAGGTTACTAGTATTTTATCTGGACTCTGCAAATGTCAAGCTGCGTAGGCAGAGCTGGTGGCTGGTGATAGGAAACCCATGTCCAGCTATCGTATGTTAATGAGGGGGAAGAAGGGGAGAACCCAAAGTGAGCAGCGTCTACGCTGTTTCCCATATTTCCAGCCTCATTAAAATATGCAGATCGGATCATTAGGAGGCAGCTTCCTGGCAGAACCTTCTCCTAGAGCTGCTAGAGGCACTCGTTGGCAGTTGTTAGTACGATGCGTTGACCCTGGGCTATATCCTTCTGTGTGAAAATAAACAAAAAAGAAGATGAAGAAGCAGAAGCAGCTTTTACAAGGCATGTTTTCATGTAAGGTGTGTGTCTTTTTCAAAGTAGGAAGTCTGTATTTTTTTAAATGCATCTGATGCTTGTCTGCTTAGTTTTTCTTACAGCATACAGAAACTTTGTGGGGTAACTTCCTACCTTCCCCACATTTTGGCTCTTCAGTTTGGGGTGTACAGTTGTATTTAATGAAATAACACACATCATACCTATCTTTAATTCAGCAAAATGATCAATCGTTGGGATTGGATTAAACAATGATTTCTAACTCCTTGCTAATCAAACTTCAGTTTCAAAGAGATGAAAAGAACTCCAGGGTTCATCTTAATTCCTTACTTCACTGTAATTTCCTTATTATTACCTTGGTTCTCTACTCCCTCCCTCTGTTCCTTCCTTATTACCTCATTCTTCCATCTTTCTTAATTTCCTTCCTATCTATCTATCTATCTATCTATCTATCTATCTATCTATCTATCCATCCATCCATCCATCTATCTATCTAATCTATCTATCTGTATCTATTAACCTACTTATCCTCTATCTTTTTATTTTTTTTTTCTGGTGGCTACGACCGTATTAAAAATCATTTTGTGAACAAAACCTCACAGGTGAACACTTTTGATGTGAAGATCCAGTGTAGATTACCACCTTGAGAAAATTCGTTACTGAAGAAAAGTAGACAATGATAATAGTTTGATGGCTAGACGATCAAAATTAGTTCGTGGATGTCAACATCGAACTGTGTAACAATGTGAAAATGCATGTCAACAATAAATGTCAGCTATTAATGCTAGTCCATAGAAATGCCATTGATTTAGCTTGTTTCGTTTTTTTCCGTCAGTGGTTTTTCCAATGGAGTCTGAGACCTCTGTGGATCCCTGAGGTTATAACTGTTTTCCTAAAAACTGTTTACAGATTACTTGCCTTTTTCACTGATGGTGCAAAAGCAATGGGCAATATAACTGCTGGTGCCTTAGCATCAATCCAGCCAGTGGCCCTAAAGTGCGTTGACTACTGTATTTTCATTACTATTTTCTTACAGTTTTTTTTTTAAAGACTAGTTTAGCTCAAGAATGCCCTTAATGAAGCTAAAATTATTACTTTTAGCCCAGTCGGTGTGGGTCAGTGGTTGAACATCAGTGGTCATGGCGTGATTCTGGTCAGGGCACATGCCGGGATTGCTGGCTGGATCCCCATAGGGAGCATGTAGGAGGCAGCCGATCCATGAGTCTCATTATTGATGCTTAGCTCTCTCTCTCCCTCCCCACTTCCTCTCTGAAATCAATAAAAATATATTTTAAAAATGACTTCTTTTCTTAAATCTTGACTCTTGAGTGCATTTGAAAATAATCCATATGATGAAATGGCAAATATGCAGGAAGCATGGTCTGCTGCAAACCAATGCATGGTGGTCTTCTTGAGAAAAAGCATCTGTGTGATTAGTTGAGTGATGAGCTGAACTATTTACTCTTTTCTGGAACATTATTGTTATTTAAAATGACTACTGAAAAGCAATCTATGGCTATTCAGACTTAGATACAGAGGGAAGCAAAAGTAAGTTTATAGATGTTCATATGGGAAATCACACAATAAATGATAATATAATAATAAATAGTCTCATGTACTCACTCTGTAAACTTACTTCTGCCCCACCCTGTAGTTAACAGATATCCTCAGAAGAAGAAATAAAGTGACCTAGGTACACGAAGAAAATTAATTGAAATAGTACTTGTTGCCAATGATAAAATTCAAGCTTTCAAGAAAAAGGAACACTTGTGCAAAGCACAAGTCCACCATGAGCACACGAGCTTCCCAAACCTTAAGACTTTTCTGATGAGGTTGATGGTGATATTTCCAAATGTGAGTTTTGACATTCTATAATGAAATGTGTCAACAGGTGGAAGATGTGCATACTTCAGTGAAACAGTGTTTTCTAAATGACCAATGCATTACATTACAAGATATTGCATAAGAAACAAGATCCATTCCAACCTCAAGGAAGGGCCAATTAAAGGATTTTCATTTAAGAGAGTAAAAAATTGTATTCATATTGTTTCAAAAAGATTTGACACTGTAATCCTTAAGAAACTGTAATTTGTTGAATTTTTGTAGGAATTCAAATGAGAATCCCCATAATTAACTAAAGATGCTAATAAGATGTATCCATTTTCTATCTAAATATGTATGTGAGAGCAATTTTTTCTCTATATTCTTCAATCAAAACAACGAACCCACATGAACTAAGTCAGAATTAAAGATATTTAGAGAAAATAAAATAACATCATTTTTCTTACTAAATATTTTGGAAATATACATGCTTCTCATAAAGTATATTCTTTATGTTAACATGTAATGAGTTTATTATTGCTGTTTTTAATCTGAAATATGAATAAATATATATATTTAAAATATTTCTTAGTTTTGATCAACCAAAGGACTTGTATGCATGCATATAAGCCTAACCAATGGACACAGACAACAGGGGTAGAGGGCATGAGAGGCGGGATAGGAGGGGTAATGGGGAAATAAGGACACATATATAACACTTTAATCAATAAAGAAGTTAAAAATAAATAAAATATTTCTTAGTTTTAACTTTATAAGTAAATATTTCATTAAAATTTATAAGAAATTAAAGGGGTCTTGCAATCAAAAGGTTGAGAAATGCTATTCTAGTTATAAGCAATATTATCTTATGTATTTAACTCTTTAGTAATCTAGATATTATTTAATAATTTTAAGTATAAGTTATATTACCTGTTTTAAATGTTTCTCTCTATATACCTAAGTATATAAAAAAACCTCCTGTGTCTGGTACACACTAAATGCTCCGTGTAAGCTAAGGACCCTCTCCAAAAGAAATATTCCTTAGGAAATAGGTGCTGCATACATGTGTGTGCACCTTTTTGTATGGTATGCTCTCCCAGTTCACATCATTTTCACATCATCTGCTTGGGGAAGATACATTAGCCTGAAATACCTCGAACAGTGCTTGGTGTGCAAACTTTTGGAGTTTCGGTGATTACACTGGAATCAGTTAAAAGGGGGAAGAGTTTTAAAACAATATACATTTTATCATTTTTTAGGACTTCCTTATACAGTGGTACCTCGAGATACGAGTTTAATTTGTTCCGTAACCTTGAGGCGTGGGAAACTATGAGACGCTCGAGTTGCGGTAAACTGGTGGGTCGTGTGCAGTCCGACAATCCTCGCAATTACTCCTATCTCAAATGTTGCTTGTATTTCAAAGCAAAAATCGCTCGCTTGACGGCTCGTATCTCAAAAATCTCGTATGTTAGGGCACTCGTATCTCAGGGTACTACTGTATTTATACTAGAGGCCCAGTGCATGAAATTTGTGCACTTGCCTAGGGGCAGGAAGAGGGGCCTCAGCCCAGCCTGTGCCCTCTCGCAGTCTGGGAGCCCTCGGGGGATGTATGACTGACAGCTTAGGCCTGCTCCTCCTGGAGAGTGGGCCTAAGCCATCAGTTGGACATCCTTAGTGCTGCTGCAGAGGTGGGAGAGGCTCCCGCCACTGCTTCTGTGCTCACCAGCTATGAACCAGGTTTCTGGCTGAGTGGTGCTCCCCCTATGGGAGCACACTGGCCACCAGGGGGCAGCTCCTGCACTGAGCATTTGACCCCTGGTGTTCAGTGTGCATTATAGTGACCAGACATTGTGCTGTTGTCTCAATTTGTATATTAGCCTTTAATTATATAGGACTAGAGGCTTGGTGCACAAAATTTGTGCATGAATAGTGTCCTTAGATGTGGCCGGCAATCAAAGTTGATCTGTGAGGCAATCGGTGGGGTGATCTAGGGGGAGCCACTGGCACCTGCCTTGGGTGGCCTGTTGCCACCCGCTGACCAACCTCGCCTCCCCATTGCTGGTCACCTCCCTATGCAGGGCGACCACTGGGGCGATTGGGGGACCCTACTGGCACCCACCTTGGCTGGCCTGGGGCCTACAGGCTGGGGGAAGTTCCTGCATTGAGGGTCTGCCCTCTGGTGGTCAGTGCACATCATAGTGACCAGTCATTCCACTGGTTGTTCTGCCATTTGGTCAATTTGCATATTAAGCTTTTATTTATTCTTATATAGGATAGCTTACAAATAACTATGCAAATTAATATTTTAAATATCACTTAAAAATAATACGATAACCACTTAGTGTGGAGAAACATTTGACTATTGAATGAATGAAAAACTAAGATTGTAATGGTTTTTGTGACATGGAATAAAACAGACACCAAGCAGGTATTAATAAATGGGTGTAACCCAGAACCCTCGTAATGAAGTAGAGGTGAAAGCTCTGAAAATGAAATCCTGCATTAGTTAATAAAGACACTAATTTTGAATACAAATGTGAAAATAAACAGAAGTATCTCAAGAATAGTGATTTACGTTTGAACAAAGATAAGAGAACAGTTAAATTTTTGCACATCAAAATTAATAAATTAAAGACTATAAGTGAACACTTGACTATTTCATCAGTATCTCTAAAAGTCTGCATAATGAATTAGGCCAAAAGGTTTTTACTTTTAATTTTCATCATTTGGCAAATGACATAGCCTTTTTGGTATAGTTAAGACTTCTTCATATTCAGTATAGATAAGATTTCTAATCCTTTATGAATCCTGCTTTAAGGGAATAGTTTTACAGACAAGAATCTGAGAATGAGAGTGTATAAGAACTCCACCATTTCACAGTTAGTACCCATGAGAACTGGAATTGGAACCCAGATCCATTGCCAAGCCTGAGTTCTTTCCATATACTCATGGTCATCAAGTACTTCCCATGGTCCAGAGACCTACAGGACATACAGTCCCCACACACTCACTCGTCATTAAATTATCACATAAGCCCATAAGACAAGTGCCATGTTGGTTCTATTTTGGAAATAAGGAAACTGACACATGCAAAGTCACATGGTTCCTAATTAGCAGCTGAGCCTGGTCCTGTTTCAGAGTCAATACTCTAATGCCCTTCTTTATAACACCTCCCAATCTACTGTGTTACTACTGCTTGATCGCTATATAGTCAATTCTATGAACCAAGCATCAAATTGGAATCTTTAAGTCCCTTCTTTTTTTCCCCCAAGAATTCAAGTAGAATATATACCTGTAAAAGCATAGCAGAAATATTTTTAAATATTAAAAAAATAGTATAATCATTATTTGTTTCCTGGCTCTTTAAAGAAATTTGATGTTTAGCTTAAGTTGAGAAACTACTGTGAGGAAAATTTATATGAGGCTGAAAGAGCCAGGTCATGCCTGGGATTAATAGACTCACTCTTCTTCACATACTTAACTAGTAAATATATATAGATACACGTGTTCTTTTATTTTTTATTTACTTATACATATGAAGAGGAGATTAATCCCAGAGATTCTATACATGTTATATATACTCTATTTTTCTATCTATCTATCTATCTATCTATCTATCTATCTATCATCTGTCTACCTACCTACCTACCTACCTATTATCTAAATATGTATCATTCATCTATCTTTCTTTTTTGTTTAATATATTTTATTGATTTTTTTACAGGGAGGAAGGCAGAGAGATAGAAAGTCAGAAACATCGATGAGAGAGAGACATTGATCAGCTGCCTCCTGCACGCCCCACAGTGGAGATGTGCCCGCAAGCAAGGTACATGCCCCCAACTGGAATCGAACCTGGGACCTTTCAGTCCACAAGCCCACGCTCTATCCACTGAGCCAAATTGGTCTCGGCTCATCTATCTTTCCGTCTCTGTGTTTATCTAGCTACCTATCTACCTCATTAACAGAAATAACGTTGTGAAAAAATGATTATATATATTTGACAAATAATTTGGGCAGGGTGGATAGTCACATCTTCATAATATGCCAAACCTAAAAAGTATTGATTGCTCCCAATGATAAGTCTATGCAAGGATGTTGTTTGACATTAATCATGAAAATATAAAGGTCTTTATTTTGGAGAAAATACTACCTATAGTTGGTAAAAAATGTCAGCAGTGGACACACATATAATAGTGTTATCATCCAAGAACTGGAATCATATCCAGTTTCTTGTTAGTGTGCTTGTTTTTAGTCGTTCAATTCCCAGCCCAATTTGTTTATTGTCCAGCCGGGACCCAGCTGTTATTAAATTCCTCAAGGTCACCCCACAAAGTCACAGCTGTCCTTGGGAGAGGGGCTTCCCAAGTCCCCAGTCCCAGGGAGATCCTCCTGAGTCCCGCGGTGGATGGGTCCATGTGGAACGAGAGAATGCTTTTAAGCAAATTCCAATTATGGTTTATTAACTTCGCACATAGCATTTATCTCCCGGTTTCCAAAAATAGAACCAATTAAACTGTCTGTTTAGCACTAAGTTTTTTTTTTAACTTTTAATTTTTCTTTAGATAAAGCCTTTAGAGGAAACGAAATGGAACCTTAAAGATAGGAGGGGAAGGCGGGAAGCCCTCCCTTCCCTGCCACCACCACCTCTTCCTTCACCATCGCGATAAGACAACCAAGGCAAGATCTTTGTTGTCCTGAGCTGACGGTGGTACCTTGTCTGTCCAGCAAACCAGGCCATGCCAGGCCTGATGGATAGGAGGGAACATTTTGATTCAAGACAGTTGCTAAGGTGAAATGCAAGCCCAATTCTAATGTTTGCCCTGCTGTCAAAAAACAAGTTTCAACAACTGCAGCAAGAAAAAATTGCAGGCATGTCAAAGGAGGTCTCAGAGCAGTATTTTCCTTTACAGTTAAAACTTTCTAACTTCCAATCAGTGGTGTAAAAGGGAGACTCAGTGAAAATCCAACAGGGATCTACCGCTATTGAGTTGTCTCCTTTAAGTCTCTTGTTTACAACCATCCCATTAAAGAACCGCCTGCCCTATAAGGGCCACAGAGAGCTGGAGTTGGGATTTCCATGTTGGTGTCTTCAGTGACCGAGAGAATGTGGGAAGTGTTTGCTCTGACAGATAAAAGGAGAATAGACAGTGAAAAAGGAGACATCCACTCTGAACGTGCCCAGGTTCCCATTCACTTCCAGGAACCACAAAACATCTCAAGAGCAAAGGATAGGTGAGCAACACAGTCTTTAGCCGGTGGGGCAAGGACTGGGTTTGCACACGAAGGCAGAGATGCTCTGAGACAGAGGCTCAGGGGAAATAAAGCGTTGCTGTCCAGATCCCATCCACAGCCGCCAGACACCCAGTCCGGTTCTTTCTGCGCTCTATTGCAATGCTGGGAATTGGAAATTACTATTTTTTTCCTCTCCTCTAAGTTTTCAACGCGAAACCTCCCTCGAGTTCCTCACTGTTACGGGTACCATATCCGTGTGTCTATCACCACGCTCCTGCCTGTCTAACAAGAGCTCAGGGAATGTCACAGGATGTACTCATGCTATACGCTCTGCCACACGCTTCTGTTGAATGTGTATGGTAATGATTTGACACTTCGAGGAGGTGACAACTATCTTTAAATTATAAAATTACAATTATCTTATCAAATTTAATAATTCTGTGTACTTCAGAACAGATTTTTTTTTTTTAAATCAGAGATTGCTAGTTCAGTGCAGCTGATGGAACTCAAGTTCTTAGAGGAATATACCTTTTGTTATTTTTATTCCTAGAGTTTGGTTGCTCTATTAACTCCTTCTTTCCCGTGGCCATGCATTTATTTACTGTTGTTTTTTTTCTTCTTTAGAAAAGTGCCGAGACCGGTTTGGCTTAGTGGATAGAACATCTGCCTTCGGACCTAAGGGTCCCAGGTTCGATTCCAGTCAAGGGCATGTATCTTGGTTGTGGGCACATCTCCAGTAGGGGGCGTGCAGGAGGCAGCTGATCTATGTCTCTCTTTCATCTATGTTTCTGACTTTCTATCCTTCTCCCTTCCTCTCTGTAAAAAAATCAATAAAATATATTTTAAAAAAAGAAAAAAAGAAAAGTGCTAATGATCAATTCCTTCGTTATACATTTTCAGAAAAACTACCTCATGGGAAAGGGTGCAAACTTGCCCCCAAAGGGACAACAAATGATGAATGTATTTATAAGTCTAATGCACAAATACCCCAGTCTCCCTTAATCAATACAACCTAGCAAAGGACTGTCATCGATATGCAGATTTAGGAAAAAAAAGCCACGCGCCTGAGTAACAATGTCTTCATAATATGAACTCCATTCTTTTTGAGTTAGGAAATCCTCACTAGAAAAGCTAGGGTCTTTGTAGATTCAGATTTCTTTTTTACACCCCTTCCCAGAAACCTAGGAATCAAACATCTTTCGAGTGATGAAACAGAAAAAGACCACAGATTCCCTAGCAATCAATCAGTTGTTCTCTTACCAGATTTCCACAACCAAACCACCAAACCCTTTCCAGAGAATTGGCCTCTGTCATTGAATCTCTAAAAATACAGTGGTACCTTGAGATACGAGTGCCCTAACATACGAGATTTTTGAGATATGAGCCGTCAAGCCAGGGATTTTTGCTTTGAAATAGGAGCAACAGTTGAAATATGAGTAATCGTGTGGATCGGCCGGATGCACACGACCCACCAGTTTACCATGACTCGAGTGTCTCACAGTTTCCCATGCCTCAAGGTTAAAGAACAAATTAAGCTCGTATCTCTAGGTACCACTATAATTTAAAAAGAATGAGTAGTTTCTGAATTTTTCCATAGGATCCCTTTGTTCTCGATTATAAATGACTCACCACCCGGTGTTGCTTCTATGAGCCTCTGTCCCGGGCCATGTGTTTCTGATGACAGTACTCAACCTATTGATTACCGGGCCTCTTTCAAATAGAGGCGCGAAGACAATTCCTCTAAGTTCCCTGGCATGGAACACACCACCATTCCTAGGGATCGATGCTGCTCAGATTCGCAAAGAAATAGGACATCTGGGTCTTTAACCCTACAATTTGGAAAGAAAGAATGTTTTTTTTCTTGAAATGGAAATACAAAAATAAAAACCAAGCCAAATTAATTGCAAATAGATTTTGAGGAAAAGAATACCCTTCCTGCTTAAAAAAAAAAAAAAAAAAAAAAGCAATAGTAATAACAAAAAGCAAGAAGCATTGTGAAGACCGCTCAGAAGTTATGAATACGCCGTAACATGGTATTTCAGAATCCTAGAGGAATTTCAAAGGCCCTCCTGACATATTTGGAAGGCCAGTGTTGATTTATAATTGCATCGCAGCCACATAAAAGAAGCAATTATATTTGTCAATACGATAAATACAATTTCTGTGCTTAAGCTGCGCTAACTTGATTTATGTGTTGGTCATCAGCTATTACTGCAAAACTTTTCTATCACTGGCTTATTAAAGCTTCATTATGGTCGGAAATTTGAATGCCCATTTGGTTCTCGTTCATGCAAAACTGCTTTGTATTCGCCAATGATTGACACAAATAATCTTTTCCAGCAGACTGGGGGCTCACTGATCATGGCAACTTTTTACTGTGGACAAACAGGACTTTAACTATTAAACTTGTAAAGATCATTCCTTTAAAAGTAAGTCATTTTTTTAAGAAAAAAATACTGCCTGTGTGTAGAGAGGAGGAAAAGGAAAATAACAAACACTATGAATAACTTTATAAGATGATGATGAATCTAAAAGCATTTGCAGTTTTTCTGCAATAGAAGTAATGGATTTCTAGTTCTGGAGAATAAACATAAAAATTCCATTGTGATCACCCCCCCTATCCCCAAACTATTCAGCACTGTTTTGTTTGATGAACAGACACAGCAAAAATAAACCTGCTGTCATGTGTTTGGTAAAATAGCTCAGGTTTTCAATGGCCAATAAAATGGATTGTAACTAAAAATCTAATGGGCGAAGAATTAAATAAAAACATAACTGGCAATCAGAAAAATAATCTCAGAAGTAATGTGTTACTGGCTAATGACTCATTAACCCTAACACATGCATCATAAACCCCGCAAGCACTAGAAACGGGGGTCCCAATTAAAAGGTTGCAGACAATCACAATTATTCTAAAAACCATGTCAGATAAGCCAGACTTCGCTATAATAGACAATCAGAATGGTTTGCAGCATATTGTGTGTAAGCCTCAAATTTAGAAAATTGAGTTATAACATTAATCTTTTCTTAGGAAAATAAATGTTTATCATAATCAGGCTGTAATTAAAAAACAAATAGTCTCGCAAGGGTCTCTCTTTATTGTACTTTACAAGATGTCATTTAGGTATTGAAAAACATGTTTTTTAAGTAACCATCAAACATGTTTATTAAAACCTAATTACACAGGCACAAAATGGGTGTTTTGATGCGGTGTTAGTACTAATCTCTAGTTTGATGATCTTCCTGGCAGCCTAACTTTAGATTAAGCGCGCGGGCACGTACGCGCGTGCACACACACACACACACACACACACACCACTTACTTTTTATCTGTGTTGTGAATAAACACTCCTGGTAGAGTGTCTGAGAAAATGATTTGATGGGGTTACATTTAAAATTCCTATGCAAATCTGAAGGCACTTCTCATTTTTAACACAGGAAAACAGGAAGTCAGAATGAATGTATATTTAATTGCGCATCGTATGGGAGAAGAGAGATGGTCACAAGTGGCATCCTTTGAATATGCCGAAGGTAGACCAGTCATCTCAGGATAATAGAAACGTTTTCTATCACAAAAGCATCACATTCTTAAAGACCATTTGCTTATTCTTCCTGCTCAATTGTTTGAGAACTACACAGAAAAAACTGAAGTGCATATAACACACATTGTGTTCAAGAAGCAATGGCTCACTGTACAGATTTCTATAAACTACCGCAGTGAGAAAGAAGTATCAGAACAACATATATCCATATTTGATGGCGGATTCCATCACAAAGAGGGCGTTGCTACAAATTTTAGAAGAATAAGGTTAATCACAACTTTGCCTGATTGACTTAGGTTGTAGATTTATGAAAAAAAAGGAAATAATAATAATACCCTCATAAGCAAACTACTCTAGCTATCAAACATATGTGTGGATGTATTACAGAGAGCCTCACTATTTCCTTTAGATTTTCTCTACAAAGTTTCTAGATACATGGAATGTTCTGGTATTTTAGAGTGCACCTCATGTTTGGCTTCTGAGAGTAGCATGCGCCAGCATTCCGATGTTGCCAGACAGAATATTTTTTTATTTCTGAAAATGAAAATTTCAAGATCGCCTACAAGCCCTGTTTGCACTCACGCTAGGCATCCCTTCCCGCAAAACTCCTGTGATGAAATGTGAAAGCCAGCGATGTCAGTTTATGGGTTTATATTTCTGATCAAGGTCCTAGTGAACTTTACGGCCCCAGAAATGCCCATAAATATAAGATTTGACCAAACATGTAATCAACTGTAAGGCAGACACCTGAATGCTATCTTGTACGAAAGCTTCCACCATCGAGATAAATCAGGCCGGCCCCGTAGAATAAGCTACCACATAAAATTTTATATCAGCTGATTCAGGACCAGGGTGTTCTATAAAATGTTCTTATCTTCATCACAATCCCAGCCTTATTCTGGCTGCTACAAATATGAGAGGAAAAAGCTACCTGTCCCTGGTACATGATGTTTGAGACAGGTTCTCCAGGGGACATTTTAAATGGCATCTTTGAAGACTTCTCGAATGACCTATTTTCCCTCCGTTTCTTTTTTTTGTAAATTTTACTTTACCTTTGGTGAGAGTGAGTTTTAAGGATCAAATTATTGAACTTGCTGTTGCATCTGAAATTAGGATACATTTCCTCAAAGCTGACCCAGGAGCCTGTTTCATTGCGCTGCTGGACTAGATGCCAATGGATAAACTAAGCAGAGTCCCAAGTCTCAAACTGGACATGAATCCACAGTCAAGAGGGTTGGGAAGCGGCTCAGCTCTAATGACAAAAGCATGGGTGACAATTTACAAAGGAATTCAGAATTTTGCCAAAACACAAATAAGTCTTTCATGATCTCTTAGAAAAAAGTTAATGATATGCTTTCAAAAAATTCTCTTCCATTCAAAAGAGTATTTTTGGAAAACTGAACATGGATATACTCACAAATGAAAATGTTCATATATGTTTATTTATGTTACATAGCAGGAGGAGAAGAATGATCTTGGTATCATTTGTGACTATGTTTCTGTGAAGAAGTTATTGCCTGGCAAGCTATCGATGACTATGATAATTACAATAAATCACAAATCTCAGAAACAATAGCACGTGAGAAATGTGTCCCGTTGTATGTGTCGAGGCACACAGGTCGTGTTTGCACTCCATTCATTTTAATTTGCTCTTTTCTGTTGTATTATCAGACACTGTGAAACTCGAGGAAAGGACCTGAGTGTGATGCTGAGTTTCCGGTGCCTCTGGGAAAGCAGGGGGCTGTGTGGTGAGGACAGGAGGTGGGGAGAAGGGTTCGTTGGCCCACACACAGAGCCTGATGCAGGGGACACAGGAGTGGAAGGGGAGGGAGGTGAGGAAGAGGAGGCAGAGAAGGAGAAGTGTGAGAAGGGGGAGAGGGCGGAACTCAGCTGTCTCTGTTCACTGGAATATGAAATTGTCCTTAGGGACATTTTAGAGTCCAGTGCCCCATAAAAAGGGACCTATAGCAGGAAGTTCTGGCTTTCTCTCCTCTTCAAGGATATTGAGTGATCTTACCTTCATGAATATTTCTTACAGTTTACCCTTGAATAACACGGTTTAAACTGTGCAGGTTTACTGATATGCAGACTAGAGGCCTGGTGCATGAATTCGTGCATGAGTGGAGTCCAACAAGCCAGCCTTGATGGGAGCCAATCGAGGCTGAGCCAGCTGAGAATGGGACTGCTGAAGGCTGGCCAGCCAGCCCCACCCCTGATTGGGGTGGAAGGGCCTTTTGGGGCCAGGCTTGCTGGAGGAAGGAGCCACAGGAGGTTGGTCATCTAGTCTTGCTCCTGATCGGGGTAAGGGGGCGACTATCAGGGGCAGCACTGGCTGAGGGGAGGGATCATGGACGTTTGGCAGGCCAGCCCCATCCCTGATCAGGCCGGATGGCCTGCCACCGTGGGCATCATAGAGACAGGTCATTCAAGTTGTTCCAGTCGTTTTAGCATTCCAGTTGCTGGTGTTCTCTCTCTCTCTCTCTCTCTCTCTCTCCACACACACACACACACACACACACACACATACATATATACAAACACACACACACACACACACACATACACACACATTTTATTAAATCCTGTAAATTAACTTTCTTTCCCTTAAGCTTTTCTTAATAACATTTTCTTTTTTTCTAGCTTAATACACTGTAGGTATACAGTCTATAATATATATAACATACAACATATGTGTTGCTTTTATGTTTTCTGGTCAACAGTTGGCTATGAGTACTTAAGTTTCAGGCCTGAAAAGTTATACATAGTGTTTGACTGAATGGGGTCGGCACCCCTAACCCTTCCATTGTTCAAGGGTCAACTGTACTCTGACTTCAAGAGTAGAAAATATAGTGAAACTTGGGGTCTAGATGTGAAAAGTCACCATTCGATTTTTCCTGCCTTAAGTCAGATGACATGTAGATCAATAGCATTAAGAATCAGAATTTCCATTTAGTCATGCACCCAGGAGGCTCGAGGACTTAGGATTAAGGCACAGACTGACGAACTCCAGCTTTGTCATTCGGTAGCTCAGTGACCTTGCATATGTTCCTTATCCACGCCAACACTCCTGTGTCAATCAGAAGAATAACACTTTCCCAGGGTGGCTGTGAAGTCCAAGTGGAATCATGGAGATTGCAGAGCAAGTGCTTGATGCAAAGTCAGATATCAGCTCATGCTTCTCCCATTCCCATCTCTTCTCCTGAACTATCTCTTCTCACACTATTTCTGCAACTCAATTACATGAAAGGAGTCCTATTAGAATGTATAAATAAGTGTACGTGTAAACATTAACCAACCCAGAATGCTGGCTATGGATTAGCATCAAACATGAAAAGTGCATAAAACCCCTGCTTACAACTGACGTCAGACTGAAACTACCCTCAACATCACGTAAGCACCTCTAATCGGGTGTGATTATTTTAATCAGAGAGGTGTGGACTCTGGAGGATCTGGGCTTTACAATATTTTCCAGGATAACCACTTAGCTGTCACATGGCAAGTTTGAGATATTTTATTGGGGAAGTTATAGATCATAAGTTAGATTCAATGGTATGTACTATGCATGCTAATTATCTAAATTAAATTTAAATAAGTTAGCATATTTTCCAGTAAATGCCTAGTTATGTTTTTGTTTTTTTTAGAGAATTACTTAGATAGAAATGTGTCTCTAGCTACTACCAATAAAAGAGATTTGAAAGCTGAAGTAGTATCCACTCTTTTTCTACAGGAGAGATTGACCATAACCTCTTATAAATGAATACAGTCAGGCCTACTGTGAAGGGCCAAATCTGTCTTCCAATTTTATAGAACAGGTTTACTGATTATTTGTTCTCCTACACTAAGGTGAGCACATTTATGGCTCTGCACCCTAAAGTTATAATACAACTGGGTTCCATTCTATCAGTCATAGTAGATAAGAATCATAAGTAATGCCTAATATGGCGTTCATGATATAGTTTCACATCAGCAATTGATCATTAAAGAATTTGACTCCCCCAACTTCTAACTGCTATAAAAACTGGGTATCCAGATAGATGGTTAGATTGCATCAGCTGTTAACTTCTTTGTTACTCATTTATAAAAAAAGGATGCATACTTGTCAAATATATGCTCGTCATTAATCTGAGGATGTTGGTAGCATCAAAGTTGACCTGCTTAGCTGTTCCCTTTATTGGAGGGAAGAAAGGGAATAAAAAGAAGAGAAAAGAAAAGAATGCACACACTTGACTAAAGCAGTCTTTCTTCAGATGACTTGAACTCTTCACTCATTCCTGATAAGCAGTAAGACTCCCAAGGGCAGGAACATAATACTGTGGGTAAGCAATGAAATCACAGACAATGAAGATGAAAAATTGTCATCAAGTTCCTGGTCCCCATTTTAGTCAACAGAGAGTTGGGGCACCTCTTTGGGACTCTCCACACAGCTATCCCTCATTCTTCCTCCTTGAAAGTTCAGTGAGATCCCAACCCAGCGCTTCCATGCACCTGTCTACTTCCTTATCACTGCAGTCAGCAATCTAGATGCACACTCCAAATATTTTCCTTCCTATGAAATAAATACAAGCCCTCTGACCTTCTAATAATCAAAGAAACACATACATTGTCCAGAAGTTGACATGAAATTAATATATCATGTATAAATGTAATGCCTTAAGATCCAAAATTACTCATCTACACCTATATTACTGAAAAGACCTTCACTCGAGTTCAAAACCGCTACCCTAGAGTAAATCCCATCCTATGGGCAATAACTAGCCAGTTAACCAAGGTGGTCCAGAGTGACATGGTGACCTTGGATCGGAATTCTCCTCCTGCCATTTGCCATCTTTATGACATTGAGTTAGTTCCTCTTAGTCTCTGAGCCATGTTTTCTTACATGTAAAATGAGAACAAAGCAACAGAAGCATCTCACAGGAGTGGTGAGATGTTTAAATAAGATTATCCAGGTGAAGGTCTTATCAAGGTGCCTTACACACAGTACATGATCAATCAATGTTAGCTACTGTTGTTATCAGCAGGCATGCGCGCGTGGTTGTTTGCAATAGGTGACGGTCTTACTGAGAAAGGGAGAATTATCATCCACTGTTTTGAGCTTCAGCATCCACGCCGTACACGTAGGGAACTAGAAAACAAGGTCTGCTCTTGTACCTTTGCCCCTCTTCCTTTCTAGGTTTCCATGAAAAGCAGTATTTCATTACATACTTTAAGTTCTGTGGGGACTGCAGGGTTTATGGCATTCATTATTTTTACTTCGGTGCCCCATGAACTGTCTGAACCTGAAGAAATCTAAGGAAGGGTTGCATGTGTGTGTGTGTGTGTGTGTGTGTGTGTGTGTGTGTGTATCTGTGTGAAATTGATCAACCAGTTGGCTTTGAATCCTGATTGTCATCTCTGTCTCTTGAGGATCCACTGCTTTTGGACTATGTAGCCGATTTCTATCTCTATCTTGCAACCATTATGCTTTTCATGGACCATTAGCCACTCAAATATGTCAAACTTAAATTCATCTCAAGTCTACTATAAAACACTATACAATCAATAGGCTATAAGTATCTGCAATTACCAAGAATATTAATTTCTAGGTGAAACACTCATATTACCAAAAGTAAATGAAAATGTACATATTATAATACTGATGTATTTGCTTATACTTTGCACCATATGCATATTTTTCTTGCATAAAACCTTGGTTACTTGGATTTTGATAGATATAGACTGGATTGGATTTATACATAAGGCATATGTAATACATGTGCCATTCTCTTAATAAAATATCGAGTGCCCATCTATGTACCAATGCTGCTGAATAACCAGAGTTCAAGGCAGTATAAGCTCTCTTGTAAATATTAAATAGACCATCTAGGACAAACGGAGTTTGTTGGAAATTAACCAACACATTGGCATTAGCGTTTCACACCATGCTCTACTGAGAGTGCACCTCGGCGAATCTTCAAAGTGTGCCGAAAGGTGCACAGTTAAGTCTCAGAAGAACCTTCTAGAGCAGTGGTTCTCAACCTTCCTAATGCCGATACCCTTTAAGAAAGCTCCTCATGTGGTGTTGACCCCCAACCATAAAATTATTTTCATTGCTACTTCATAGCTGTAATTTTGCTACTGTTATAAACTGTAATGTAACTATCTGATAAGCAGGATATATTTTCGTTGTTACAAATTGAACATAATTAAAGCATAGGGATTAATCACAAAAACAATATGTAATTATATATTGTGAAATATTTATTTCTAATTACAAATAAATGAAATTTTGTCTTGAATCATGGTATAGCATGGGTAACAGTCTTCATAGGACAACAGTAAACTACATTGCTACACTTTGCTACACCGAGGAGCGGTGTGTTGGTTCCTAAGACCATGGGAAATAGGTGTTTTCCAATAGTCTTGGGTGACCCCTGTGAAAGGATCATCCAACCCCCAAAGGGGTCGCGACCCACAGGTTGAGAACCTCTGTTCTATAGGGAAACCTTTTTCTGCCAAGGGCCATTTGGATATTTATAACCTCATTTGCAGGCCACCCAAAACCATCAGCTTAAAAATGAGCCTGCTACATTTGGTCAAACATTTAACTAACTCCACTCCAATGCCTTGGCAGGGCCAGACTAATGATTTTCAGGGCTTCATACGGCCCGCAGGCCAGCTGTTCCCCACCACTAGAACAAGGACTTCAAGGAAGACATTATAATGCGGTTTCTGCAAAGAAAATAGCCAGTATCTTTCTTTTATGCATTTCAAAATATGTGAAAAGGACAACTAAATCCAATAGAAAAAAAGTTTTAAAAGTTTCTGGACTTTAGTTATTTTTTTACAGCACAATAAAATATCTACATACAAACTGAAAAATTGTATACGCTTCCCACCAAAAATAAGACATCAAAAAGCCAATAGTGACACTTAGTGTTTAAAAAGAACCATGAGCCTTAGGGATTTTCAGGTGACAGTACCAAAACATTACTCCTACTCTAAACTTCCCTTCCACCATCAGGGGCTCTGTACTAACTTGGTAGTTGTTTCTCTGTGGGTTCAAACTAAAGTGGAGTTTACAATTTCATTCATTTGCAAGTGGATGGAGCAGTGATGGTTCATTTCAATGGCATGGGATGCACGAATCACACAATCCCAAAGTGATAAATTAAAAAAAATATATATATATATATATATTAAAATAGGAGGATTCCCCCTTAAGGCCCAGCCAGGAGGCGAATAGACATAGAAGTGTTTCCCAATTGAAATTCAATAGATTTTTTTAAGCACTTCTTCGTGGTGCTTTAAGAAAACTGACATTGTCTTGGTTAGTGTTTTGCAGAGGCGTGTATTTTTAGTTATACAGCTGAGACTCCGCAGCCCAGTGAACTGTGGCTGCCTGTGGTGGATTCAGCAGAAGGAAAGAAACAGACACTTTGCCACCAGCTCTAAAAATATCAGTGGCAAGCCAGGGTCCTCATCTCTGTGTGAAGAGCTACAGCGAGTCAGAAAGAGATGAACTTCTGTCTTTCACACTCAGCATCTTCCGTGCAAATGAAAATGTAAAAGAACCTCTCTCAGTTTTTTAAGCAGCGTTATGCCTCTCAGGTCAAACTCTGGAAAACAAGCACACCTACAATAAATCATACAGCTGCAAAAATGGTGGGAGATGGCTCATGCCGGAACTCCATACGGGGGTGAGTGGCAATGATTTCAAACAGGCATAGCTTGTTAACGTTTATAATATATTATATAATGCTATATGTTATAAATATGATAGTACTATTATGCAGGGAATGTAAAAATAGTGCAACCGCTGTGGAAAACAGTATGGTGGTTCCTCATAGAATTACAAATAGATTTTTCATATGGACCAGCAATCCTAGAGATATGTGTACATCCATGTCCATAGTAGCATGTCTCACAATAGTCAAAAGGTAGAAACAATCCAAGTATCTATTAAGGATGCATGGATGAACAAAATTCGGTGTGTGTGTGTGTGTTCATAACAACTAGAAATGTATATACCCATTACCAACAAATATTATTCAGATGTAAAAACAAATGAAAATATGACACATGCTACCACATGATGAACCCTGAGGACATTATGCTGAGGAAACTAAGCCAGTCATGAAAGCACAAGTATGACATGATCCCACCCATAGGAGGAGCCTGTGACAGTCAAAGCCATAGAGATAGAAAGCAGAGCATTATTTGCCAGGGGCTGTGGGAGACAGGATTTAGGAGTTATTGGTTAATGGGTACAGTTTCCCAAAGGCTACGGATGGAAACATTGCTGAAGATGGACAGTGGGGATGCTTGCACAAGGTAAGGATGTGCCAATGGTACCAGAAAGCACACTCGGAAACAGTGAAGAATGTGAATTTTATGTTATGGACATTTTACCGCAGTTAAAAATAAATGTGCAAAAGAGAACATTGGACTTGAACCTGAATGCATCCCTTGTTTTTAATGCTTGGAGAAAAAGCATTTCACACTGGTAAGAGCAAAGATACAGGAATTTGATGCCTGACTTGGAAGTTTGGCTCCACCTTGGGTCAACCTTGGGTCAGTTTCACCCATTCTGTGACTCCTTTTTTCTCCTCTGTAAACTGTGTGTAGCAATAGGACTCTCTTCAGAGAACGGTTGTAAGGCTAACCGTTCTAAAGACTGGAGTGCAGTCTTTAGAAAGACACCTGGACTAAACCGGTTTGGCTCAGTGAATAGAGCGTCAACCTGGGGACTGAAGGGTCCCAGGTTTGATTCCAGTCCAGGGCATGTACCTTGGTTGTGGGCACATCCCCAGTGGGAGGTGTGCAGGAGGCAGCTGATCGATGTTTCTAGCTCTCTATCCCTCTCCCTTCCTCTCTGTAAAAAAAAATAAATCAATAGAAAGACACCTGGCAAATGTTAACAATGATGTAAATGTTGCCTCTTGCTATTATTCTTACTGTTTTTACTAGTAAAATCCTGTTGGGATGTTTTCTTTTATATGTGAGGTCAGCCTTATCTTCTTAGATACAACAATAAAATCCTTTCCACTTGACATTTTGAAATTGCTCACGGTTCTAATATAAAAGGTTAATGGCTCTTAAATTAATAGGAAAATTGGGATATTTTCTTAATTATCTTTTTTATTATAATAAACAGTATTTATTTGAAAAGCTTGGGAAGTGAAGGGTCATTGACGATGACTGACAGTTTGGCCTCTGTGACCTGGAGAACTAGCAGGATCAGCATCTTACATAGTTAGAAACATGACATCATATAAATAAAACACACAAGTCATCTTAGCTCTTTTCCTTTCAATGATGGCGCTTGAAAATCGTGCCATTCTTGGCTGATGCATGCTTCGCACATATTTTGCCTGAAAGTTGCTTGGAAATAAGAAATTTTACTGTTTTCTCAAGGAGGGGTGTGACAATAACTCAAGGAAAAGTGTCTAAAGCAGGTTTTCATTAGAGAGAGAGAGAGAGAAAGAGAGAAAAGGAGGAGAGAGAGGTTGCTCTTTTTTGCAGGGTGGTGTTTACGGTATGAAATGGGCTGCTTTCAAACTTGCTGAAAAGTGGGTTCTTTCAAACAGGAATTAACCATTTTGCAGGAGGCAAATAAACTTTGATTATTTTGTAAGCTTTCACCTCTGCACTAGATTCCATACTTTTTCTTAAAAAAAAAAAAAGTGATCCTATGGTACTAACTGAGTCACTTACTAGTACAATGGAGATTTTCCACTTTACCACCTAATAGAGATATGAAAGAATAGAGAAGAGAGCTCTCCAAGCTGGCTCCAAGGCAAAGGAGAGAGGAAGCCATTGAAATAATTTTTACATTTTGCCTAAGGCAGCTATTTCCAACCCTTTTCATCTCGTGGCACGCATAAACTAATTACTCAAATTCTGTGGCACACCAAAACTATAGTATAGTTTTGGCTCATCTCACAATAAAAAGTAAATTATGATTTTTATTCTACACCGGATGGTTGTTGTGTTGGGCGTTGTCATTTAAAAAAAATTGACATCATAAAGGAAAAGAGGTTATTGCCCCTGACTCAACAGTCAGGTGTTACATGCTTTAAAAATTCTTGTGCCTTCCGCATCAAGCCAGTTGACAGTCACTGGCCTCAGGTACGAAGGCCCGTGAGAAGAAACCAGAGGTTTCAAAACACCAGTGGAAACAACAGAGTGGACAGAGAGATGCTTGAGCTTGTGTTTAGCTCTGGTCACGTGATTCTCCCAGAGAGCAGCCTCGCAGTGAAATGCAGTCATTCTGAGAGGCAGCGTGGCTTATGAATGTGGATCTTCAGATATTGAAAGTATATACCTTTAATGTGATCTGCCTGAACCTCGTTGAACAGATGGCACAGGCCAAAGCCAGCTTACCACAAATAATTACACAGAGAGAAAATGAGATGGATGAAACCTAAAATGTGATGCTTTCTCTATTAAGTCAAAATTAGAAATAGATAAACTCATTTATGTAACTAATAAATTGAAAGCAGAACATCCATCTTGCGTAAAAAGGAATGCTGTGCTCTGAAATGGGAATTAATATCTTATTGCAAAAACACTTAGAAGCCCGGTGACTGGTACATTTTGTCTGAAAAATCGTGTTTGACTAAAACCAAGCAGTGAAACCTCTGGGACAAAGGCATAGCACATAAAAAAACACCACCACCACAGACGTGTGTGTGTGTGTGTGTGTGTGTGTGTGTGTGTGTGTGTGTTCATAACAACTAGAAATGCACATAGTGAAAGTCATAGCGTTGAAAAAGAGTAACAGATTGGATTTAGCTCAAGTTTATTCATTAGGAACTTCTAGCTACCTACTACCTGCCATAGACTAGACCAGAATGATCTACCTGTGGGATTAGGTTAAGGAATTTAAAGAATTAAGCCTTCCTCCCTTTCCCCACGTTTCTACAGTGTTCATAAACAACCAGACACGGTGATGGTCCTCTTCTGAGGACATGCCCACCCCCATTCTGAGATCTCGGGGTTCTCAACTAAAGAATAAACATCTTTGCTCCTGTCTGTCAAGCCATTGCTGTGGTGTTTACCAGAGATGCTGTATTCAAAATATAGGGCATCATGGCCCCTTCTCAAGGGTAGTCAGTGAGAAAAAAAAAAAAAAAAGTAAGACTACTCAAAATTCATGATCCGGTTGTTCTTTCTAACCTCTTAAGGACAATAAATTGGTGTCCTCCCATCATCTGGCTACCGGAGACATCCTACATTATTTTTGCAGTGAATCTATGAAATTGATTTGTAATAAATGTCCATCGGAGGTCAAGGTACAGCTCAGAGCAGCTGGATGTCTTTAGAAACAAGGTCATGGCTATTGCATATAAACAAGCTTGAAAACTATAATCACCCTTGAATGATCTCTTGGGTCAATGACAACTTAAAAGCTATGTAAACCCAATGAGATTTGGGAGACAGACGGTCTTTAAAAGCAAAAAAACAAAAAACAAATGAACTTGAATTATTGAAGATAACTGGGACAGAAGATCCAGTTAACTTCTTTATCAACTAAAATTAATGTACTGACAAATTAAAAGCAACAGTGAATTACATTCGTTCCATATCTGGCGGAGACATCACTTGGGGGGAAAAAGGACGGATAATGAAATGTTATATTTTAATGTTCCCAGGAGATACATTAAAAATATATACACACATAAATCAGCAACAAGGGGATAAAGCCATGCCCATGACACGGGGGAATGAATTATTTCAACGTACAGTCTTTTTCAGAAAAGTTGCTATTTTGGTAGGGTTGAGACAAGATGCGTCGCTTAAAGAAGAGCTATGTTTTCAATCCAAAGGTCAGAGCAGACCCCATATGATGAACTGTACGTTATGAATTTGACTTCTTAGAAATGTATATTTGTTCCAATGTTTATTCAGTGAACAGAAAATTCCGTACAGTAGGGAATTTCTTTAATTTCTGAAAGGGAAGAATCCAACATTAATGAGTCCATGTAACACTGAGGAGGGTGGCATGAGTTTAGGAGGATTGGAGACATTTGAGAGTTAGAAAAATCAGAAAGGGACCTATGGAAGAATTTGTGATTGTGCATTGCTTTGTTTCACACTCATGTGGGCCAGCAAACACACATTCTGTTTTATGGAAGGAAACTAGGGCAGGTAACATATGCATACGTCTGCTACCTCTTCCCTTATCTCTGATGACAGCATTCCGGTTCTCTTTGAAGAGGTATCTCTTCTACTTTGCTCAATATTTTTTGGGAGGAGGTGACTCTACCTCAGGCTCCCATCATGGACAGGCCTGGATAATCACAACCACAGAGATTCAGGGCTGAAAAGTGTCTAAAAGCAGGCCAATCAGAGTATTAGGTTTTTTGGGGTTTTTTGCTGGAATTATGGTAGAATATAGATCTGATGTTAATTAGCCAAAATTTCAAGGTAAACTGTCCTGAGAGCAAAGATAACACACAGAGAGGGAGAAACAGAGGGAGAGAGAGAGGGAGAGAGAGACTGATTGATTCTTAATGTCATTGTTCTTTGAACCCTGGTATCCAGCCATGCCTGAAGCCATCCATATTCACTCCTTGATCATCCTAATTACATGAGCCAGAAAATCCCTTTCATGTTTATACTAGAGGCCCGATGCATGAAATTCGTGCATGGGTAAGGTCCGTAGGCCTGGCTGGTGATCGGGCCAATCTTCAGGCATCTGGCAGGGTGATTGGGGAGAGAGGGGTCCCGCTGGCACCCACGTTGGCCAGCCTGACACCACACGCTCACCAGCCTCACCATCAACCACTGCTGTTTGTCACCTCCCACAAAGGGAAGCAACCAGTGGGGTAATTGGGGGGGCCAGCCAGCTCTGCCCCCCTGTACCCGCCACCACCTGCTGACAGGCTGGCCCCACACCCATCCCTCTGCAGGGCGACTGGTGGGGAGATTAAGAGCCCTCCCCTCCAGCCCCTCCCCCTGGCACCTGCCTTGGCTGGCTTAGGGCCTGTGGCCTGGGGGCAGTTCCTGCATTGAGCATCTGCCCCCTGGTGGTCAGTGCATGACATAGCGGTCCTTTGCAGTTTGGTTCATTTGCATATTAGGTTTTTAAGATATAGGATTGGTTTGAACTACAGCTCCTCTCATTTGAGAAATAAATAGTTTTAGAGCTCTTCAGGTTTCAGAGTGAGTACTCTGCCTGTCGGGAGGGAAAGAGAAGAAGAGAAGGTTCCCACCCCCACCAGCTTTCCAAGAACAAATTCTGCTCTTGTATTACCCAGGAATGACTCAAGGGCATTGCACTCCCTCCCCCCGCCATCCCTTTAATATACCTTCCAGGGTGCTCCCTGGTGATCCCATAATGCAATTATAGACATTGATGATTTACAAGAAGTGAAAATTCAATCGGCATGATTCAAAGTGACTTTGACAAACTACAATCTTGGGGACATGCGTATTCCTGAAATACACACTTTCATTGATTACCTATGTCCCTAAGCAGTGAAGAGACGGAAAATTATAAAGCTTGAAACCGTTACAGGCAGAGATGGAGGAAGACTTTAATACGGGCTGGTAATTGGCTTGAGCCTGATTCACCTAGCGCATATTCTGACACGGAGCTGAGATCCTTCATGTCGAAGATTCATCTCCCTTTTGAAATTCACACAGAAGAAAACTGAATGCTGAGAGGAGCCGATGACTGAACTCAAGTTTGATGTTTCTGCACTGGCTTAATTTATAGTTCATGACTCAGTTCCTAAATATCTCTTCTTTTGATCCTGAATTAAGGGCAAATTTGGGCTCTAGGGCCTGTTCTCTGCCTGCCTTATGAACTACAGGAGAATAAAAGAGATCAAAGGAACCTTGGCGAGAGGATAATTTAATGACTTCCTTTAGAAATGAAGAAACTGAGGTACAGGAAGTTCAGTGTGATTTAGCCAGAGTCACACAATCAGTTAATGATGGGGTCACTCGGAAGCCTCCTTTTATTTCTCTAATGAGACTCAGAGATGTTCGGAATGCCATTTCATTCTCAAGAAAAAAAAAGGGTAGATATGTCGTTTTGATTCAAACAATAGTGCCTGGGCATGCTTTAACCATTCTTTTCTTCAACTAGAGGAGGGGACAGAGAGATGGAAGATGGGTATTCTGGGACCAAGCAAACAAGTGGATTATTAGAAAGAGAATTTTTGCGTCTCTACAAGAACTGTGTCTTATTGGATGTGCATTATATGCTTCCTGAACTTATGGATGTCGGAAGTAAGACTTTTAAAACTCTAATTGCGAGGTCATTTAACCTGTTGCTCCCAGCTTCTACTTTACTCAGTTATACAAGGAACTGAAGCTTCCAGATGCAATTGTCAAAGTCTCTCTGGACTGTTTTCGCTATTTCACCGCCTGTTCTTGTGCTCTCGCCCTCTCTTCTTCCAGCCACGGGAATCTGACCTGCTCTCAGAAGCTCAGCCTCTCATTCTGCTCTCCTTCCACCTCCAGACGTTCACTGACATTTCCACAGCCGCCACATTGGTCTCTAACAGCAAGAATCTGAACTCAGCATCCGTGAACTTGACTTATCCTCAGGACAGATGTATATTAAGCTAAAGAGACCCAAGTGTCAGGATTGTAAGTAACATGGGAGGCCATTTTGAATAAGGTGGGTGCCTAATTAACTCTCTTCCCAACTCCCCAAATCTTACCCAGTCACCACACGTCGGTTGTTCCTGGTACTGGGGAAAACCACAGTTTTCCTGGGTTTCAACACAATTTACCGGGTTCTGGTCTCCTTTTGGCTACCAATGGGCTCTGTCACCTGGACTACCTGCATTTCTCCTCTGGGTTTTTATTACCAAGCATTAGAGGTTTAAAAAATATTTTATTGATTTTTACAGAGAGGAAGGGAGAGGGATAGAGTTAGAAACATTGATTGGAGAGAAACATTGATCAGCTGCCTCTTGCACACCCCCTACTGGGGATGTGCCCGCAACCAAGGTACATGCCCTTGACCGGAATCAAACCTGAGACCTTTCAGTCTGCAGACCAATGCTCTATCCACTGAGCCAAACCAGTTTTGGCCCAAGCATACGAGGGTTAATTGGGCATTTATTAACTCACAAATCTGCCAAGCATTTAAGGAGTTACTACTATGCCCTGGTATGTGTAGCATACTTCACCAACAAAAGAAGTGAGAATCATACAGTACACCTGTCCCTCATGGAAACTTCCAGTCTAGGGCCATGTAATCTGTAACTTGCAATGCATGTGTGCTTATAAAGAGTCAACTCTTCAAGGGGGAAAAGAGAAAGTAGTCCATCCCTGTATTTGGAGACCAATCAAGCCTCTAACTGACTCCAGCTAATGGTTGCAATTCTATTAGTTTACTTAATCTAAGCTTTGTTTTTGTTTCATAAGTCACTCTTAGGTCTCTTCAAAGAACTGTGCAGGTAATGTTTTATGCTTTTATTTCATTCTTTTTTTTTTTCAAGCAGAGAGAAAGCCATCACCTCTCTTCCACATATTTTGAGGGAACCCTAACTGACTCTAGCCTTAGGGAAAAAACATTTGCTTCCCTGTTTCCCTGAAAATAAGACAGTATCTTATATTAATTTTTGCTCCCAAACATGCGCTAGGTCTTATTTTCATGTCCTATTTTTCCACGAAGAAGAATACGGTACACATTTATCATTGAACCAAAAAAAAAAAAAAGGAATTTTATTACCTGCAGTAGTTGTCTTCACAAACCAGCTCACTGATTGGCCGCAGCGCAGCTGGAGCTGTTCAGGCAGGGCGAGGTCTCTTTAAATCACTAGTCAGACACCTTACAGTAGCTTTGGGGGCCTTCTATTCCGGGGAGGCCTTATGTTCAGAGGAGACCTTATTATAGGGGAGGTCTTATTTTCGGGATGATGCCTTATATTACAGCAAGAGGCAAAACTGGAAGTAGTTCTTATTTTCAGGGGATGACTTATTTTCGGGGGGGAAAGGGTATCAGACGCCTCCTCCCCAAAGCACTATTGGGAAAGGCTATGTCAATACCCATAGGAGAAAGGACGGCAGAGTTGTTTTTCTTTTTATTGTTTTCTTTTTCTTTTTAATTTTTATTTTGTTTTAATGTATTACATGTGTATCTATCTTCCCATTGCTCCCTCCCCTACTCCCCCCATTCCCATGCATCCCCTAACTCCCCCCAGTGTCTTGTGTCCTTTGGTTATGCTTATATGCTGTCTTTTTCACTGTCTCTTATTCCAGCACAGAATCGCAAACTTCCCACAGAGAAAACCCATCTTAATACTAATGAGCAGAAGATCCTGGACTCGAGGCCCAGGCTTCTGCCCCACGAAGACAAAGACCCTGCGCGTATTTCTCAACCGGTCCTGTCCGGCACCGCACTGTCTAGCCCTGGGCAGCTGTAAGTGCAACCACGTGGTGTGTGCAGGGGGTTCATTACCGGCTCCTCCAGAGCAATCTCCCGGCCCCGTCTGCGGGGAGCCTCTGACAATCTTGGGGTCAAGGAAGTGTCGCTTCCATAGGAGAGGCGACGCACGAGCTGGCCTCCCCAGGGACAACGGAACGGGTTTGCATTTAGTGTGTGCGGATAAATACTTCTGTTTCCAAGTGTGCATGTTTATGGTGTTATTGACATCCCCAGAAGAGGAAACACGTTTTCTGAAATGGTTCCGTGATTCATTCTTTCAATATAAAAGGCAGCCGTGGTAATCATTTTGAAAACAGTGATTTTTAAGAGAAAAGATAGGAAACCGTATATCCTTGCAAAATATTACATTAGCAACGGATATCAGCGCATTAAAGAGTCGGAGCAGTGAAATATGATGGGTTATTAATAGTCATATCCCACAGAGAAACATCCTCAGTTTTTGGACTAATAAGTCATACCACCCATTAAGGTAGCTAATTTAGCACAGGGTGGAAATCGTGAAAACCGAACCGAACTAGCGCCCACTGGGAAGGAGGGGAAAGTTGAGAATATTCACTCTGGTTTGAACCTGAAACCCCCTGGTGAGCTGAGATCATTTATGCCACCCGGCTACTTCTTTCTTTCCAGCATTAGCTCCTTCTTTTCTTTTTTAAAAATATATTTTATTGAGTTTTTACAGAGAGGAAGGGAGAGGGATAGAGAGTTAGAAACATCAATGCGAGAGAGACATCGATCAGCTGCCTCTTGCACGTCCCCTACTGGGGATGTGCCCGCAACCAAGGTACATGCCCTAGACCTGAATCGAACCTGGGACCTTTCAGTCCGCAGGCTGACACTCTAGCCACTGAGCCAAACTGGTTTTGGCGAGCTCTTTCTTAAGAATCACCAATTCAGGAGAAGCCATGGGCTCAGAATATAAGGACAAACACAGGAGAAGGTCAAAGAACAGCTTAGGGTTTCGAAAGTCTTACCGCTGACATCCATTCCCCACAAATTCCAGAAACACACAACGCACACCAAGTGAGACACAGTTCTTGGAGCCGGGAACTAACAGGAAATGTGCAAGGTCCTTGCTCTCCTGGGACTTAGGTTGTAGCAGGAGAGAGGCTGTTAACAGGAAAACAAACACCATTATGTTTAGGAAATAATGAGCATAGAGGGAAGTGAGGCAGGACAATGAGACTGCGTGTTTAGGGATGAGGAAGGCGAGAGAGAGAACTTTGGGGTGTCTGCTTGATGGCCAAAAAGACAAGCCTCCTGAAGAGCCAGGACGAGTGTACTGATCATGGGGAGAAGCACATACAAAGGACCTGAGTTAAAAACTAGTTTCATTTGGAGGAAAATAAAAATAGCTTTTATATTTATATTTATATAGACACCCTTTTTAAAGAGTGAATAAAAGGAGGAGGGATAGCCCTAGCTGTTTGCTCAGTGGTTAGAGAGTCAGCCCTTGGACTGAAGGGTCCATGTTCAATTATAGTCAAGGACATATACCTAGTGGCAGGCTTGATCCCCTGCCCTGGTTGGGGTGCATGCAGGAGAAAATAGATGTGTCTCTCTCATACTGCTGTTTCTCTCTCTCTGTCTCTCCCTCTCTGTTTCTCCCCTTCCCTTCCATTCTTTCTCTCTCTAAAAAAAAAAAAAAAATCAATGGAAAAAATACCCTAGGGAGGGGATTTTTAACAAACAAACAAAAAAACAACAACAAATGGAAGAGCTATAATATTTAATTCATACGTAACCTTGTGCCGTGGGAAACTGGTTGTGTGCAGCCAACCAATCCACAAGATTACTCCTATCTCAAGTGTTGCTCATATTTCAAAGCAAAAATCCCTGGCTCAAAGGCTCGTATCTCAAAAATCTCATATGTTAG
The DNA here is from genome assembly GCA_004026805.1 of Lasiurus borealis. Classification (NCBI taxonomy): domain Eukaryota; kingdom Metazoa; phylum Chordata; class Mammalia; order Chiroptera; family Vespertilionidae; genus Lasiurus; species Lasiurus borealis. Next base: position 37,960 of record PVJN01006794.1, on the reverse strand, counting down.
GGCACTCGTATCTCGAGGTACCACTGTATTTGAAATCAGGGAAGTAGGCAGGGGCCATAACATGAAGACATTTGAAAGCTATGTGAACTGTTTTTCCTATCCACCACCCTTCCTTCCACCAAGCCATTCCACTATATACCTCTACTAGTCCAAGGGAATCTTTTATTTCTTTTCTTAATGAGAATGTGGTTCAACTCTGGATACATCTGAAATTATAAAATACCAAAATATCAAAAAATACAACTATATATACAGACACACCACACACACACACACACACACACACACACACACACACACACTCACATCCACAGAGTGTGTGCCTGCAGCCACAGAGGCTGGGCTGTTCCAATCCAGAAGGTAACCTTCCCTCCCGCTGAGGTATTGTGTCTGCAGAGGCCCTGAGCCACCACCCAGGGGAGCCTCCCACCCACCTCCACCTCCTGCTCATCATAAATCCTCATTATCAGCCTGTCAGCGCCGGTGTTAACCTCTCAGTGCCCAGCTGCCGGGCAGGCTCTGCTTATTCCTCGGCCCCCGCTTCACTTCCCTGTGGTCCAAAATGCCCAACCTCTTCTCTCCTCCCCGGGACCAGTGCCAAGCGCCTCAGTCAAGGCCATGAGCGAACCCGAGAACCTCGCCTGCGTTCTTCAACTTTGACATCTACATGGGCCTCATTCGAGTTTTAGCTGAGAAGAGAATTTTATTTTTATTTATTTTTTATATTTTATTGATTTTTTACAGAGAGGAATGGAGAGAGATAGAAAGTCAGAAACATGGATGGGAGAGAGAAACATTGATCAGCTGCCTCCTGCACACCCCACTGTGGAGATGTGCCCGCAAGCAAGGTACATGCCCCCAACAGGAATCGAACCTGGGACCTTTCAGTCCGCAGGCTGACGCTCTAACCACTGAGCCAAACCGGTCTTGGCTTTATTTATTTTTAAAAAATACATTTTATTCATTTCCTACAGAGAGGAAAGGAGAGGGATAGAGAGCTACAAAATCAATGAGAGACATCGATCAGCCTCCTCCTGCACGCCCCCTACTGGGGATATGCCCACAACCAGGATACATGCCCTTGACCAGAATGGAATCGAACCTGGGACCTTTCAGTCCGCAGGCGGATGCTCTCTCCATGGAGCCAAACCGGTTTCGGTGAGAAGTGAATGTTAAAAATTTTGGTTGCCCCTACCACATTTTTTTACTGCATCCTTTAAAAAACTATGTATATAAATGCCTCATCAGCTAAGAAGATGCAGATGCCTTTACAGATTCAGGACCATCATGGGACAGTTGAAAGCTAAGCGGCTTTCCGAGTGCTGGGCTCTTGTGATTTTCTATTGCTTTTGGCATTGGTTCTGCCGCTGCTCAGAGTCATCTTGGAGGGATAAGCACTGGGGTTCTCAGTCTTCTCATCACCTCTTAGTGGCCATGGGGACCCGTGAGAGTTTACCGCTTCCCGTTCAGAAATAACAGGACCAAAAATCGAGGCGCTGCGGCTCCTCTTTCTCTGCGCCCCGCGAACTTTTCCTGGTGCGCTCCTGCAAGAGCAGTGTCTTTGATAATAAATGCATTTAATTTTCATTCTAACATGGTATGGATTGCTCCCTGGTGCTGCGTGTTGGCTGACAGCATCAGCTTTTGCACATCCCTAATCAAATTTTTGTCTAACAAAAAGCTGAACTAAGCGTATTTGTCTTCCTATTTATAGCAGCATGTGCTTACATAACGTATGAGATAGCAAGATAGAAAACACACACGCACACATGCACACACACACACACAAAAAAAAAACGGATCCAAATCTTAAAATGCATCCATTATGTTTAGTGTAAATAAAAGCTATGCTCTCCCATTAAACAAGAATATTAAAAGCCATTGGAGACAGGCAGAAGCTTATTGCTTGTTTTCCAACCGGTTTAATCACTGTGTTCCTCCTCAATAAGAGAGAACAGCGGGCGGGGATTTATCGCTGGTGGGGGCAAAGGTCCTTCGCCAGCCTCCCCATGGGCCCCAGGGCCCTGGCACCCCCTCGCCTGCCTGGTGTGGCTGGCAGCACCAGTTCGGCAGTGGATTAGGACAATGCAGCCTTGATGGTGGGGATGCATGTCACGGTCCTCCCTCTAAGTGCAGTTTCACCGAATCCCTAACTCTGCCCGCCCCCGGGAGCCGCCGCGGCTGGAACAGATGTTCCGCGTTGATAAGCAGGGGCTGGGAAAGGAGTGTGGATCCCACTGTTCATTTGCCTCTGACTCCACTCCCCGTGCCTGGCAGCGGCTCCTCCGGTACAGCTGTCTCCTGCCAGCCAATCTGTTCCCTCCGGCTCCCGGGCCTCCTTTCATAAATCAAACTCGGGCCCGGCCATGCTCTCCCAGCGCCCTTGCCCGCTGTCCTGGGCGGGAACGCCCCTGTCACAAGGAGGGACCCCGGGCCCATGGTGCTGAAATGAGCGCAGTGTCACCATTCATTAGGAGCGACGGCGTGGGCACATCGGTGGCACTTTCCACGAGGCCTTCGTTTGTCAAGGAAGCATCTGGGACGGAGCCCAGAGATTCCACGGGCGCCAGGGCCATGTGGTCCCGGTGGGGTCAGGTGCCACGGCTCGTGTTTGCAAAGTGCCCCCTGGTCCCCTTTGCGGGAAATAAAACTGGGCTGGCTGGGCCTCAGGTCAGAACCGCTGGCTCCGCTCTGGGTGGTAACACCTCGGTAGCTTAAGTGAGGACCAGGGGGAAGGCTTGTTACATTCAATAGAAAAAGAAGAAAACACGGATATTGAAACACACACACACACACACACACACACACACACACACACACATGCCTCAGGTCCAAACTATGTGAACACACTTTAGCGTGGACTAATTTAAGTGCAATGCTGTCTTATTTAAATAAGTATGTTCATGTCATGTAGTAATACTTTGAAGCAGTTGCCATTTATTAACTACTTATTTGGCTCGGGATGTGCCAGATTCTTAGCGCATATCACCTTAATCTACAGAACACTCTTAGGAGTGGGGTTTGCTCTCATTTCCTGGAGGAGGGAAATGGGAGGGATTCTGAGCTCACCTTGAGTTACTGGGTAGACTCCATAACCAGATCTAAAGAGGTCCTAAACCCCATGCTCTTGTCCATTTGTTAATTCTCATATCTGTGTGTATATGTGTGTGCGCACGCATGTGTGCATGTGTGTTAAAGATGGAAGTGGGGTGAGCAAAACAATAAATTAGGAGAATACCTGTGTTGCTAAAGTTAGACATTAAATGGGTATCCACGCTCTAAAGAGTTTAGGTGTTCACTGTAAAAGTTTACATTGTTGTGTGTTTGAACACAGTCGAAATGAAAGCTGGGAAGTGGTTAGTTGAGGGAAAATGGGATTTGAGGAAGGACTGTGGGGAAGTGCTGGCGGGCAGTGACACCTTCAGAATGATGTCAGAGAGTCACAGGTCCTGGCCCAGGAGACGAGTCCTAAATTATAACCTTGCTACGTTGGAAGGTGGAGTGGCTTAATTGATGCCAGACAAACAGAGGAAATGGGGCAGAGTGCCGCTATTTATGTCGGGAAGTCCCTTCCAGGCTGTACAGTAAGGGAGTGCCCTACATGTCCTCAGTCTGATCTCACAGATCCAGTCAGCAGACCAGAATGTTTGCACTGGTTTTCGTTCCAACTCCAAGGGTCTCTATTTCGGTGTCACTCCTTAATGGAGATGGTCAACAAGTGGCTACGTAAAGAGGAGAAGAAACTCTCCTTCCATTGCTCAGCTTACCGCTGGCCCAGCGGCCGAAGATGTCCACCAGACCTCGGGGAAGACTCAACCTTTTGCAGGGACATTATTACTGATAATGACATCATTTAGCCACGGCACTTAGCACCGAGAAGAAACCAGGCCAGACTGCACAGTCTGCAGGCAAGAGCCCTCCAATGAAATGGCTTTTCTCCATGTCTCTTTATGCTCCATTTGGGGTGTCCAGAGGAAGGAATGTGTAGGTAGACCCACCATGGAGTGAGCGGTATCCTGGCCACACGCTCGGTCTTTCAATCCAGGCAAGCCATGGCTGAGCGTTTGGCTGGGAAACCATGGACTCTGGTCTCTGAAAACCTGAGTTCAATGCCACTTTTGCCACATCCTAAGTTTACAAGTCCAAGTTGGTTATTCCACCTCTCAGATATCTCCATGTGGAAAGTGGGGGTGGTAAGGCCGGCCTTACAGGGGTGCAGGGAAGATAGACTGTATGGCTAAAGTCTCCTTTACGACAGTTTTGAGTTACTTGCTGCTGAGTTGGTCATAGTTCTTATATCCATGTTGAACACAATTGCTTTGAAATGATGTGTTCATGATTTGTCTTCCCTTCTGGAATGTACCTTTGTCCTGAGCAGAGAAAACTTTGCTTGTCTCCTTTTTTCTGCCCAGAAGTAGGGCAAAACCTACTTAGTGGTTCTTGAATGAAAGAGCGAATGCCTTAGATCTCTCTTAGGAAGAAAATTCTAGACAATGTATTTGTTAATGCTGGCATTATTTACTTACTAGTTCACTCTAAATTAGGAAATTTAGAGACATTTAAAGAGGACTTTGACTACAATTCCTTGTTTATCACAATCAGTATTATCATCATTTCTATGACTTATAATTTCTATTTTTCTTATGAGCAGGTAGTTGATGGAGTACAATACATCAGGACTTGCTCAGTATTTTTTGTATAACAACTCCTCATTTTCAACCCAACCCTAGAAGGACGTTACCATTATTATATCCACTTTTCCAAGTGGGGAAACTGAGGTACAAAGAGTTTGCCCCTGTGCTTACAAAAATCGAAAGGAAGAATGTATATAATTCAAAGTTCACACTGAATATGATCATACTACTTTTTGTGACATTTTGCGGGAAACCCAATTTCAGTTCAATAATGTGTTTTAATATTTCCTACATGTTCACTCAATATATATATATTGTAAAACTTTACTCAACTTTTACATCTTGCTGGACATTTTGGCCAGAGATTAGAAAGAATTCCCTGGTCACCATATACTCTTACCAGTGTTTTCTCGGAATAAAATTGCTGTCAACAATAGGAGAGGAACTAGTAAAACTTGAAGAGTAACAATTTTTGGTAGGGAAATCTGGTTTTATTTCTTTGGGGCCAGTAACCTACTTCTGGGCAAATTATTTTTCTACATGAGGTATATGCTGGGATGCTTTCTTTAACTTGCATTTATTTTGGGTGTGATTGTTTCTGTTTTTATTGTAGTTATTTGCTAATAGTAGTTTCTGATTTGTCCTCAGACATTTCATTAGTTTTAAATTGAAACTTGATTGTCTGATGTCTCTTGGTTGAGAACTTTTTCATTTGTTATATATGAAAGTCACGAATGTAATTTTTTTCATGACAGCATTGAGGACAGTGTGTGTGTGTGTGTGTGTGTGTGTGTATGTATGCACGCATGTGTGCATAGGACTTTGTAACAGGTCTACTAGACATTGGATGTGTGGAAATATGAAACAAAATTAATATTATAATGTGTTTCTTGAGATTTTATTATGGTTCCTTTTTATGACTAAGACATGCTGCTGAAATATGAGGCTGACAGTATCTTCCTGAATTAGTACAGTCTCCTGAGACTATTTTACTTATCTTGCACCATAATACCAGTCACTATGAATTGAGGAAATATGAAATATAATTATTAAACATTTATTTGCCAATGAATATGCTAATGTTTTAATGCTATTTTAAGTAAGTCTTTTTGAACTTAATGAATTAACTTCCTGGGATAAAAAGACAGATGTTTTGCGTAATCATAAGACATATTTCTTACCATTAAATTAAAACTACAAAAATCCGTAAATTAACTCCTGTGTGTGTACTTTTTTTACCTTTGAAAGTTAAAGAGTTACTGTGTCTAATAAGCTACTTTTATCAAGTTAGAGTAGATATTATTTTAGTAATATAGAGAATATAGCAAACAACTACATAGTTTAAATCACTATTATCCACCAGTTAAGGTGTTTCTCAGATGCACTTGTACTATAATCCCCACCTCTCTTAGGACAAACAAATATATTTTGTAAACAATATTCACTACATGTTTTTAGCCATTATAATCCATCTGCCAAGAGAATTATTTATGTTTCTTGAAATATTTCAAAAGAATAAAGACCACAGCTCCATGTATCTCTTCACAAACTAGTTATTAAACTTTCAGAATGTAGTTCACCTCAGGCCATGGAAAGTGAACCAGGGGTTAGTAAGTTTTGCAATATATATATATATATATATATATATATATATATATATATATATATATATATATACACACAGTGGTACCTCGAGATACGAGTTTAATTCATTCCGTAACCTTGAGGCATGGGAAACTATGAGACGCTCAAGTTGCGGTAAACTGGTGGGTTGTGTGCAGCCGGCTGATCCGCGAGATTACTCCTATCTCAACTGTTGCTCATATTTCAAAGCAAAACTCGCTCACTCCATGACTCATATCTCAAAAATCTCGTATGTTAGGGCACTCGTATCTCGAGGTACCCCTGTGTGTGTGTGTGTGTGTGTGTGTGTGTGTGTGTGTGTGTGTGTTAAATGAGCATGTAGGAAATATAAAGGGCCAGACAGCAGATATTTTAGGCTCTGCATCAGATGATCTTACAGTTACAACATCTCCGCTCTGCCCTCCTAGGACAAATAGCCACACCCAACACATAAGTAGGCCTCTCTTAGGCATTCCAATAAAACTTTATTTATAAAACAAGCTTTGAACTGTCAGCACCCAGGCAGGAATGCCCTGATTGCTGCTGGACCAGCATCATCAAATCTGAGGGGCAAGCAGCTATGCCTGCCTGGACACCCAGTCCCCATCATTTCAAAGCACAGACCAGAGAAAACGTGCTATTGAAATCCCATAATCATTTGGAAGATGTTCACAGAATAACAAACCTTATCATCATCTCCTCCTTGACCTAAACAGCCTAAATTTTTCAAAGGTTATCAACCAGTGCGATATTTGTGTGCATTTGCCAACATCTGTATACACAGCGACTTGATTTCTAGCTCAGATAGGATGTTGTATAACTTGTTCCTGCATCAGCAAGCTGAACAACTGAAAGTCAAGATGGGGTGGGTTTGCTATGTCTTCATAACTGACACATGGCAAATTCTTCAGGGATGCTCGCCAAAATGACAGGTCTTTTCACAGGCTTATAAGTGAGAGCTCTCATTGAAAATTGACCACATTACACAGTTTATCTGTGTAGCCACCTAAGTTGTGAGACAATAATGCTATTTTTGATAAAATGTTTCAGAGATCTCCTAAATCTCAAACGTATTTCTAGCTCTTTTTAAAACTAACGTTGATCATTTCTATTAGGAAGGCTAGCTTGCTCATTTCATCAACGAAAAACAGAAACAAGAAATGCTGGTAAAATGATACACTTTTAGGTAAAATTGGCAGAAAGTCAGATCTCCCTCAGATCAATACTATCAAGTGGTGGTGAGACTGTAGGGAAAGTACATCTCATGCTATTGGTGGGAGCTTTTGCAATGTAGCCACGTTGAGGGCAACTAGGCGCTGTTTATTAAAATTAATAAAGTGACATTCTTGTAATCCAGTAAATCCACTTGTAGTTATTAGCCTTAGAGAGTGACTCATGCGTGTGCATAGATGTTCATCACAGCATTTCACGTAATAAAAATGCAAATAATATGAATATTCATCATTAGGAAATGGTTAAATCAAACATAATTAATTCAGCTAATGTAGTGCTAGAAACAATACAAAGAATATAACCCTATTTTGTGTCAACATGTCCTTATCTCAGAAAATATTGGATGAAGAGAAAGTCACAGCTTGATAAGGATTTATAAAAATGATTACTTGCAGGGAAACCAGAAAGAGTTTGGGTTGACATATATACAGCTTTCAGAATGGAGGCAATGGTTTAATAATCTACTTTCAATGTTTTTATTCTTATTTGTTATAACTAAAAAATTAAAATAAAAATCTGACGTTTGAGATGGACTCGTGGGCACATGTCAAGGAAGAGGCAGACAAGGCATCAGATTCTAGGCAAACACCAGTGATGCTCCCGCTCAACTGTTCTCAGTCATTGCAACATCCTTCTGAGAGAAAACAGACTAATGTCCTTCCCTGCCTCACCCATCTTTGCAAGAGAAACACAGAAACTCATTTTCAAAAGGGGACAAATAGAAGTATTATAAAGTAGCGCACAAGAAACTCTTAATTAGCAAAACCTTCTCACACTCTTCACCAACACAACATACAAGATCATTTTCCTCCTTCCGTTTCCTACCGAAGAGAAAGAGTTGAGAGCAGATCATAGGACTCCTTCCCAATAACCCCCACTTACCTGCTGATGAAATAGGGAACAAAATCACTATGCAATTGATTTCCCTCATTAGAATAGAGTAAAAGGGGATTTAAGGGACTCAGTTGATAGAAAAGGAGAAAAATAGCGGAATAAACCCCAAATTACATGTACGGAAGCACATACTAATCAAGTGTGCAAGATGTACAATAAAATAATTAGGCCTATTTGGATGAGTTCTCAAAACATCCACAGAAAGAGTTTTAGAGCAATTTTACTTGAAATAGAGTTAAGATACTAAAATAGAAAATGATCATTTGATTCGTCTAATGCAGAGACAAGATAATAGCTAGTGACTGATGCTAAATTCCTTTTGAATATTACTTTGACCCCACACCCAAACAACTAACCTCTGCTCTAAACATGATTTCTCTTAGCATATGGTCAGCGTAACGGCAAACATTACCTCGTGGCTGGGGCTTGGAAAAGCGTGAATATTTAGATAAATGTTAGATGAATGCCTAGGAAACCCAAAGAGCAATTAACTCTCCATGAAGGAGAGCGGTCCTGGGAAGATTACACGCGTGGGTGAGCATGCGAGCATTTTCAAAGCAGCCGGCTCCCCATTAGCTTGAGGAGGGGGGTGGGAAATGGATGCCTCCTGGGTCGTTAGCCTGCTGGGCAGTTGAGGAGGGGGGTGAGCAAATAGCCGTCAGGGACATCCAGGCGCTCATCAGGGAGAACTAGCTGGAGCCCTCCTTGTGGTCAGGACTAATTACAAACGGCCAATTAGATACCACCTCGCACTCTACCAGTCTAATGTGGCAGTGACTGTAGATCTGCTCCCGCACCTGGCTTAAAATGGAAGCATAACTATATAGGCTCAAATTTTTTTTGAAAAAGAAGAGAAAATGAAAGTGAAGGAGAACAAAAAGTTAAGGGAATCTACAATCAGAGTAGGGGAAGGGGGAAAGAAAATAGGAATAAGAGAGAAGACAAAGACAGGAGCTATAAGAAGAGACGTTAGAAGAGGGGAAAAGGGCCCTGATGTGGTAGCTCAGTTGGTGAGAGTGTTATCCTCATATGTCAGGGCTGTGAGTTCAATCCCTGCTTGAGGCACATACAAGAATCCATCGATGAATGCATGGATAAATGGAACAGCCAATGGACATTTCTACCTCTGTTTCTAAAATCAATCAGTCAACAAAAGAGGGGAAAAGGTTCCTTCATAATTAATAATATATAGTGCCTTTTTCTTGTCAGGGGGGTCAGTGATTGCTACAACATTGAAGAGGAAATAGTCTAGACCAGTGGTTCTCAACCTTCCTAAGGCCGCGACCCTTGCATACAGTTCCTCATGTGGTGGTGACCCCCAACCATGAAATTTTGCTACTGCTATGCATTGTGAGGTAAATATCTGCATTTTCCGATGGTCTTAGGAGACCCCTGTGAAAGGGTTATTCGACCCCCCAAAGAGGTTGCGACCCACAGGTTGAGAACCGCTGGTCTAGACTCTAGGTATTTCAAAGTTTTACACTTCCCCATAGCTCATTTGGACAAGAATAATGAATATGTGCTTGAGATTCCCCATATCCTCCTCATTAATTCGTCACAACCACAACACTCTGTTCCTCAGCCTGAATGTACCTTCTTAATTCTTTTCAGTGCAGGGATCCGGGAATCCATTTCCAATGAGTCACAATTGGCACACAAGACGAACACTATTTTGATCTATCTATTAGGATCAGCATCCTAGTTCTGCCTTTCATTTGCCATTGAAGCTTTTATCTCAGGAAACTCATTGTGTTACGGAAATTCTATTCAATAGCAAAAAAAATTATTTCCATTAAATTATTAAAAGAAGAATGATCTCAATATGTTATTTAAGAGACATGAAAATATGGTCATGTTATGTATAGTTATCTTAAAATCGGATCTGGTTAAAACATATAAAGAGTTGGTAGACACCTTAAAAATACAATTTATTTACCAAAAATAAATTATATCTGAAAACATCAGACAGTGGTAACTGGGGAAGGGTTAGAGAACCATGGGAAACAGGACACTATTCCAGCCACAGGAGATGGTCAAAGGTATGAATTAAATTAGACAATGCTTTCATACTGTGACTGAAGTTGAATTGGCAACAATGCATTGTGGATAAAATGCTCTATCTCTTAAAAGTGTGGCCTTGGTAATGTTTTATTATATTCTTTTCAAGAAAAATATAGGTAATTAAGAATGCTCATGACTCTCAAAGTGGTGAATATTCATGACATGCTACTGAATTCTTTGTGACTAAGAGAAAGAGCAGCGAAAGAATGAAGAGGAATAATATTATTAATACTGTTTTCCACGTACAGAGACCTTACTACATGCCAACCTTCTCTGTGTTTATGTTCAGTTTATTAATCACTCATTCATGGACTCTAGGAAATTGGTATTATTCCTGTTTTCAGAGATATAAACAGGCCTCGAAAGGTTAAGTAAGTTTCCTAATATCATAGCAAGTGGAGACAGATTCGATTAAAAGTATTTTCATCTTGGATTTAGTGCACTTAAAAATGGTTGAATCATCAAATCACAGCTCAGAAATCATCCCACAGACATTTATATGTCTTAGTCACAGAAGCAAGTAGGGCATTTCTGTTAAGCAAAATGTCTCCTTCCCAAGTCTTCCTACTCACTGAGACAGGTGTCGCATGAGCTTAAAGCTTCTCATCACATTTATATTATTTTGTCAAAATGTAATTTATGTCCTACCCTCTTCATAAAAGCTAGCTTCATCATCTTCACCTCCTGGGAAAAATTCAGTGCAGACCCTTTCATGTGAGGTCTGTAGAAAATCTTAGTTGTTCTTTTTGTAATAATCTATATATATAAAAGACTAATATGCAAATTATTCCTATGGGAGTGCTCCTAGAGACCAATTGCTTGCTATGACGTGTGCTGACCACCAGGAGATGGCACGGGACAAAGAAAGACCCCAGCCAGCAGCCGGAAGGCCCCAATTGGCCCTGATCACCAGCCAGCCTAGAGACCTACCCATGCATAAATTTCATGCACCGGGCCTGTAGTTCCTGGTATAATATACTTTGCTCTGAAACCATTAAAAATATTTGTTCAAGCTTTATTTGATACATCAGTTGAACAGATGCACCCCTAGAACCTCATTCCTTGGCAAATTATTGATGTGTACATATGTGTGAAGCACCTTCTAAGCATGTAGCTTTGAACATGCTGAGATAAGAAAGGAGAAGCAATGGATATTACATATGGAGGGAAGAACATGAGTAAAGGCACAAAAGAGGAATATCTTGGGGTACATGGAAGCCAAAGTACAGATTTTCTGGTGAAACTAAAGTTGGGAAGAAACATAGAAAATAGGTTATAAATAGCTCCCATTATCAGGTAGCTAGTACTGATAGACTATAGTAGAATATTACTAAGTAATTGATAGATTAATGGCATTTTGGAAGACACTATTTTAAAGAGATGTCTTCTCTACTACAACAATGAGAATTTCAATGAGTTGAATGTATCAAATATGTAGCATTCCTCATATCTCTTTGATCATACTATGCTCCTCTCACCCCATGAAACAACTCACACATTAGCATACCTAATGAAAAATAATTAAAAATAATAGACAGGTGATACAATAAATGAGACATATAAAATACATCTAAATTGGGCCATCTATGTAGATGGCCAGCATGCTGCTATCCAATTACTAAGTAAGCAAAGAGTTAGTAACCAAATGATTCGATCTGGTATTTTGCTAATTTTTAGATAAGTTGGGACATTTTTAGTAGTTGGGCCATGTAGCATATTCAATTCAATCTTCAAACTAATGTAAATCATGTCTATGATTTTCTCTTTTTTCCCAAAAGATCTAAGAAACTCAGAGAACTTGAGCTAATAACATCCTCTATATGTGTGAGCAGATATTTCCAATAAATACAGTCTAAATTTTAGCTACTTTATTAATATTGAATTCTAAATTCAATGTCCTCTCAGTACTTCTAGAGTCTTCAGTTATAGCAAACCTGGGTAAACTCCAGGGGTAAGACATTTTGTGCTGTGGATTTCCTAATCATTTTAATGACTGTTTTATAATTGCTGGATGAGGTTCATAGATTCAATAATTGAACAAAAAATGATTTTTGAGATTATATTTGAACTACAAAGTAATTACTTATTTAGAAGCAATTTGGCTTGGGTATTTTAATAAAATATTAATGAAAAATTACATCTTTTAGTTTAACTTTTTCATGTATTATTAAATTATTTGATTACCTTAATGTATTACTATAATTTCCAATATGTTTTTATTTAGAAATAGTTTATAATAAGGTATTTTAGACTACCTGCAAGGTATCCTGTTCATCATGTTAATTAAAACTCATACATATATTAAATCTTTTTATTAGTTAAAAGATAAAGAGATTCCAAGCCAAAGTAACATGAAGTTCTGTTACCACATTGATATTTATGTAGTTACTTAGACATCCTTTTAATGTGAAAGAAGACTTATTTGAGTTTCTTTGGAATGGTTTTAAGATCTGGACCGTAGTGTACTTTTTTCAAATATGTTGATTTAAAACCCAGTGTTCTTTCAATGAAAAGGCAAAATCATAATGTGCTTTATGATCTTTTATACAAAAATATTTCTTAGATTTTATATTAATACATTTTGCATTGGGTTAATATTCATATTATATTTTCACTTTGGGAGTTAAAGATAAATGTGGAAATAATGTAAAGACTACATATTTTCTGCAAAGACACCAGTATTACAAATGTTACATTGCTCTATGTTCGGGTATTTACTATGTTCGGGCTTTAATGCCAGAAAATAAAATAAATTTTGTAAAAAACGTTCCCTATATTGCTTCAGTTTACCTGCTAATTAGCAGCTCAAAAAATTTGAGAACATTTAAAGCATTAAAGGAGAAAAATCCCCTCCAAGGAGCCATAGCAAAAACAGAAAGCATTTAAATATTTGTCAGAATCTCAACCTGCCACCGTTACCCTGCCTGAGTGTAAGTTCTGCAATTAATTGTAAAGCCGTATTTGGTTGTTTTCCCTGTAACAGTCCCTAAATAACACACTGCACAACAGCCACTTAACAATGTTGGTTCAAGTTCTAAGCCAAGTAGAGAACGCTCAGAGGTTCTGGAATGTGGCCACGGTATTGAATCTGTAGTAAAATTGACTTGAAACCAAACAATGTCTCATAAATTCCCTCTAGAAGCAAAGACTATAAGTTGCCTGCTGTTAATAAATTTTGCCCCTGCAGGGGAATATGGAAATGTATATGCCTATTATTCAAACTTCACTCAGTGTTTATTACCAAAATTCAATTAATCCTTTGGGAAGTGAAAAGACAGTATTTTGTTGCTGTTGATTTTTTCTCTTAGCAGTACAAAAGAAAGAGAACTACTCTTATCTAATAAAAAAGTAATATGCAAATTGACTGTATTTCCACTGCATCCATAAGCCATGCCCAACAGCCACGCCCAACAGCCACACCCAAAAGCCAATCAGAGCAAGTATGCAAATCAACCCAACCAAGATGTCTATGGACATAAAGAGAGCAGGAGGGAGGCTTGTGTTGCCTCTGGCAATGGAGGAAGCCAAGCTTTCCACATACCCAGGTCTCTGCTTAAGGCAAAAAAGTGTCAATGGCTGCTGCCACTGAGTGAGCAGAAGGCTTGGCTCTGCTCCAGTCTACAACATTTCAATTGTAGAAGATAAATAAATTCCAGATACCAGGACCTCTGCTTGGGTCACTGGGGGGCATGGCCGGCCTGTAAACCAACACAGGCCCCTCACCAAGGCTGCCCCATGCCCCAAGGGAACACCCACCCTAATCCAGAACACCCTTCACGGCAAACCAGCTGGCCCCCACCCATTCAGCAGGCCTCTATCCTCTCTAATAAAAGAGTAATATGCAGATTGACCATCACTCCAACACACAAGATGACTGTTCACATGTGGTCAAAAGATCCTGCCCCCATGTGGACACAAGATGGCCACCACAAGATGGCCAGCAGGGGAGAGCAATTGGTGGGGACCAGGCCTGCAAGGGAGGGCAGTTGTGGGAGATCAAGCCTGCAGGGCAGGGCAGTTAGGGGTAACCAGGCCCATAGGGGAGGGCAGTTAAGGGCAAATAGGCTGTCAGGTGAGCAGTTAGGCATCAATCAGACTGGCAGGGGAGTGGTTAGGGGATGATCAGGCTGGCAGGCAGGTGTGGTTAGTGGCAATCAGGAAAGCAGACAGGTGAGCAGTTGGGAACCAGCAGTCCTGGATTGTGAGAGGGATGCCCGACTGCCCATTTAGGCTCAATCCAGGTAGGACTGGGTCTAAACGGGCAGTCGGACATGCCTCAAGGGGTCCCAGATTGAAGAGGGAGCAGGATGGGCTGAAGGACAACTCCACACTCTGCACAAATTTCATGCACCGGGCCTCTAGTCTGTTATATTTTAAAAGTACCTAATAAATTCTCAGATTTCTCTTCAAATATCAAGGCTTACATTTGTACAGTGGTACCTCGAGATACAAGTTTAATTCGTTCCGTAACTTTGAGGCATGGGAAACTATGAGATGCTCGAGTCTTGGTAAAATGGTGGGTCGTGTGCAGCCAGCCAATGCGCACGATTACTCGTATCTCAACTGTTGCTCCTATTTCAAAGCAAAAATCGGTCGCTCGATGACTTGTATCTCAAAAATCTCGTATGTTAGGGCACTCGTATCTCGAGGTACCACTGTATTTATTTCATTTACTGGCATTCTAACACAAGTTTCAACCTTTGTCCCAAGGCTCATACTATAAAAGTTTACATTTCGGGGTGGGGGGCCTGGTCGTCAAAGATTACACTCTATCTAACCACTCGGAAATTTGCCGAATATAATGTGTCCTTTTTTTCCCCTTCCTTTCCCAGTCATCCTCAGAAGTGTTGAGGAAATGAGGGGGAAAGGTAGCATTTAAAAGTGAACGGGAATAGAAAGGAAAATAAAAAAATGTTTCTCGCTTCTGAAAAGCAGCGCCGATAATTATTCAATGAATTTGGAAACCAGCTCCCGCAGAGAAGTCTATGAGCTTCCCGCTGATATTGGTCATCTGAGAAATAATGATGTATTGCTGTGTGGTGGATGCTTGCTTATGTGAATACCGTTCTCCACCGTGGACCTGAAATAAAAAATAAGGGGTCCAACTGCCTGCGAGGTTTCTTCAAAGAGACCAAGAGCGACAAATCGGCACTAATGAGCACGTTTAGCAAAGCCGATCGGCTCGGCGACTGTGAGATGTACAACAAGCCGCAGATGAGTGTGCAGCGGCGCTACCTGCGCCCGCTCTCATTTGTTAAGCACAGAGGAGAAATGGTAAAGGCCCCACCGAGGGGAGTGCTTATTTACAGCGATGGCTTTCTGCGGTGGCTTTCTGCGGCAGGTCTCACTGTTTGTCATTCCGGCTTAAATACGGGGCCCGTGTGTGTGTGTGTGTGTGTGTGTGTGTGTGTGTGTGTGTGTGAGTGTGGAGCTGTTGTGTGGGTATCACGCACTCACTGAGTTTTGCCATATTGGGAATGTCTCATAAAAAATGTATGGTGGCCCAAAACCGGGTTGGCTCAGTGGATAGAGCATCAGTCTGCGGACTGAGGGGTCCCAGGTTCGATTCCGGTCAAGGGCATGTGTCCTGGTTGCAGGCACGTCCCCAGTAGTCTCTCTCATCGATGTTTCTAACTCTCTAACCCTCTCCCTTCCTCTCTGTAAAAAATTAATAAAATATATTAAAAAAATGGATGGTGGCAGGTGAGCCATGGAAGAGGGGTAAAGGTTTAATTCCAGGAGGGGTTTTCACTGCATTAGCATTTCACTTATACGTATATTCTTTTATCTTGGTCATTATTTTCCTTAAGCGCAGACGTGTCTCTAAACTTTCATTTTATAGAAAGCATTGAAACTTAATGAAAAGATAGCTCCGATGCATAACTTACACGCAAAGCGGTAATGCTTCTCACAGGAAGTAGCCCAATGATTAAAAGTCTTATTTTTTTTTGTGATGTAGCATAGAATAGTATTTGTAGGCATTCTGTCTGAGCAGAGCCGTTACTGGACAGCAGGTGGTAAGAAAACCAATTTTATCTTCTACTTCTTCAGTTATGATAAATATATAGATAAATATATAACTTGATGGGTGCGTGGCTGTGTGCAGGGAAAACACAGCGGATAGGTAACTATGCATACTTCAACCTCACGTGCAATGCATTTTATAGAAATATGCAAGGAGGGAGCAGAGGTTCAATAATGTAACGCAAACCGAATATTTTGTATTTCCTGCCTTTTACACTTTTCCCCTAGTCTTAGATTTGTATAAATATAATCCCATTTTTTCAAGTCGCTGTCTTCATTTTATATATAAAAAAAGTTTTAATGATTTTTCCCTAATAGCTGGGATATAATTTCGTCCCAGGCTTATAACATTCCACAGAGATTTCCCAGCCTCCTTTGCCATCAAGTTAAATATGGGCAATCCGACATTACCTGTCTTACCATTCTCTTCTAAAAATATCCTTCTTTTCCCACCCGCTAATAATATTAACCAAGCAATGAAATAAAGCGTATCATTTGCCTCTGTATGTAATGATTTCGATAAAAAAGAAATCAGCAATTGTCATAATGACCTGCCATCTAACGATTATGCCCTCGCTATGAAAATCTCATAACAATATCACGGCTGGCCTAGCCATGTAGGTTCATGGTTCAGTTCTTTTACAGGAGAGGGCAAAAGTAGGTTTACAGTTGTTCAGATGAAAAATAATACAATAACGAATAAAAACAATACAAGAATAGCCGAAACTGGTTTGGCTCAGTGGATAGGGCGTCGGCCTGGGGCCTGAGGGGTCCCAGGTTCGATTCCGGTCAAGAGCATGTACATTGCTTGCAGGCACATCCCCGGTGGGGGGTGTGCAGGAGGCGGCTGATCGATGTCTGTCTCTCATCGATGTTTCTGGCTTTCTATCCCTTTCCCTTCCTCTCTATGAAAAATCAATAAAATATATTTAAAGAAAAAAAAAACAATACAAGAATAGATTCTGTTTCAGGTACTCACAGCTAAATGTACCCTTGCCCCACCCTGTCTACATAAATGTTTAATTCATTTTTTTTTTTTTAGGCAGGGCTTTACATTTGGGATTCTTCAAAATGAAACAGAAGACAGAATCTACCTCTTAAGTATTTGGACATGGTTTCTTTAGAAACCATTCCACTCGATATGTTACATCATTAAAAAATCTTGAACTGCTCGGGTCCGCTGAAGTGGCTAGCTTGCACAGAAACGCTGGAGAGATGAAACAGCAGCCGATCACCGATTTCTCTCTGCTCCCAGCTGTACCCTTGGAAAATGGGGGCCAAATTATCTGCGAGGTGTTGTTTGGCTCTGACCTCTGTGGGCAAAACGAATGATTTTGGCCTCAACGTGGTTCTGTTAGAAGAGACTGTTTGAGGGCTGTCACGTTAGAGCTTAAGTGATATGTTATTAATCAGGAAAATGCCCCTTTTTAAGCCCCCTGAAGCTCAGACCTGTTTTCAAACGCTATTTATTTTGATTTTCTCTGCTGGGGCCGCCCTATGGGGCCACTTAATAGCCGGCACCACCTCCCTCCTCTCGGCTGTTCTCGGCGTGATGGCACTTCCAGCGGCAAGTGGCCAAAATTGCCAGACCGGCAGCCAGCACCCCTGCCTGCCCCCGGAGGCCTCGGTGCGGGAATCTCGGAGAAAACTGTCAACATGTTGTGATGCTCAGGGACAGGAGAGGAGAACAAAGGAAATGAGGGAACGGCCCAGGCTGGAGCACAGAGGGAGACACTTAGGAGACACCCTAGAGTTTTCTGGAACCCCTGCACCTGCTGAACGGTTACTGATGACAGAAGAGATTACCCGGATTGTCATGTTGCAACCTTCCCAAGAAGATACGGTGATCAAAATGAGGCCCCACTTTTTAAAAAAAATATATATTTTATTGACTTTTTTTTTACAGAGAGGAAGAGAGAGAGATAGAGAGTTAGAAACATCGATGAGAGAGAAACATTGATCTGCTGCCTCCCGCACGCCCCCTAACTGGGGATGTGCCCACAACCAAGGTACGAGCCCTTGACCAGAATCGAACCAGGGACCTTCCAGTCCGCAGACCGACGCTCTATCTACTGAGCCAAACCGGTTTCGGCAAGGCTCCAGTTTACAGATATTATTGTAGCTTAGGGAAGTGACAGAGAGAGGATACAAAGGTTATGGGTTTGATTCCTGATCAGGTTGCAGGTTCAATCCTTCATTGAGGTGCATGTGGCAGGTGGCTATTTCTCTTTCTCTCACTCTCTCTCTCCCTTCCTCTCATGAACATTTATAAAGGCATGTCCTCAGGCAAAAGTAACCCCTCTTCCCCAATTCCTTATACTTCATGGACCGACATAGTCTCATCTCATGCCCTCCAGTTGCCATATAAGGATGTATAGATTTTCCCTTTCCTTCCATCAACATTCCACACCAAGACACTTGGGTGAGGTGTTTTCTCGCCTGTTTGCCTGTCCTCTTGCACAAATGCTATCTCTTCAGAGACAAAGCTTCCCCTGACCCTCCTAGACTATCTCCTCTGCTCTACTCACACGCCTCATGTTGGATTTTCCATTCTGCACTTCTCACCTGCGATTTCCGTCTTGTTCGTGTCCGGCTTCCCCCACTAAAACTCAATTCCACGAACACAGGGACTCTCTTGTTTACCCCCGTGTCTGCACACTTGAGGGTGCAGTGGGTAATTTGGGGTGGGCGAGAGTAGTCCTCACGGCCGCCTTTTGATTAACAGGGGAGGCAGGCCAACGAATGAATTCCCTCCTATTTCAGCCACAAAGCTGCTGTGAGGAGAAGGAACAATTAAAACCAGCCCCGAGGCGAAATCGTGACCACTTTCCTCCCGACGGATGCCGGATGCCGGCCACTCAGCCCTGCCAGAAGCAGTCCTAACGAGAGGCATTGATTTGGAAGGGGGGGATGGCTGATTGCAAAGCAGGTAAAACGAGGAGAGAGCTTTCACAGGTATTTCTATCAGAGGACTGCCATCCAAAATGCCGCTTAGAGATGTGCCAGGAGGGAGGAGAGGCGTGGATGTGTCTATAAATACTTGGTGGCACTGTGGGATGCGGTGGCTGCACCCCTGGAGGGGCACTGCTGACCAAGGGCACTGTTTGGACTGGCAATGGGACCGGTTAGGGGTGAGTGAGTGTGAACATTCGGGACCAGAAGAACAAAACGCAAAGCTACTTCGTTTGAGGTTCACTAGGAAGAAGGGGGGAGGGGCTGATTTTCACTGTACATGGAGCTCAGCTTTTACCCAACAATTATGCAAGGTGAACAGCATTTATAAGGGCAACTGGGGATGAAGAAAATGTGACTTTTTTGTTGTTTTATTTTTTACTGTTCAGGGTTTTATATTAAAACA
The DNA here is from genome assembly GCA_004026805.1 of Lasiurus borealis. Taxonomy (NCBI): domain Eukaryota; kingdom Metazoa; phylum Chordata; class Mammalia; order Chiroptera; family Vespertilionidae; genus Lasiurus; species Lasiurus borealis. Next base: position 18,133 of record PVJN01006794.1, on the reverse strand, counting down.
AGGCTATTCAATTTTCAATATATATATATACATATATATATATATATATATATACACACACACACATAGGTATATGTGTATATATATATATGCATATATATGTATATATATGTATATATATGTATATATATTATTGATTTTTTTTTACAGAGAGGAGACGAATAGAGAGTTAGAGATAATGATAAGAGAGAAACATCGATCAGCTGCCTCCTGCACACTCCCCACTGGGAATGTGCCTGCAACCAAGGTACATGCTCTTGACTGAAATTGAACCTGGGGCCCTTGAGCCCGCAGGCCGGTCCTCTATCCATTGAGCCAAACCGGTTAGGGCAGGCTATTCAATTTTAAGGTCATATCAGATATGTCACTCAAGCCTGCCATGGGACAGCTGTGTACAGCATGCTAGACTCTCGATTCCAATAATTACAGGCTGCTGTTCCTTGTGATTAAGCCCTAGCCCAAATGAATCAGTTTCTACTTTTGCAAAGGCAAAAGGTACATTTTTAATATTTTCCCCCTCAATTTTAAAATTTGTTCAAGGAATCAATGTGGATGAACATATAAGGTATGAAGAAAGAAAGTTTAGCCTGGCTGGCATGGCTCAGTGCTTGAGCACCAAACTAGAAACTAGGAGATCATGGTTCAATTCCCAGTCAGGCACATGCTCAGGTTGTGGGCTCCAACTCCAGTGAGAAGGAGGCAGTGGCTCATTGGATAGAGGACCGGCCTGCAGACTCAAGGGTCCCAGGTTCAATTCCAGTCAAGAGCATGTACCTTGGTCGCGGGCACATACCCAGTGGGGAGTGTGCAGGATGCAGCTGATGGATGTTTCTCTCTCATCCATGATTCTCTCTTATTGATGTTTCTATCTCTTTCTCCCTCTCCCATCCTCTCTGAAATCAATAAAAATATGTGTTTAAAATAAATTAAAAAAATAAAATATAGAAAAGCAAGGAAGGAAGCTTAGTTGCTACCCGGGTTCACAGTTCTACCAGCAGAGTTTAGACATTCAACAAATGATCGCTACTGCTAGTGGACATAGTGAAAGAACAGTGTTATTCATTTAAATAGAGGAGAGGAGATTTTTCAAAAGGATTTCAGTCACCTGTGAACAATGACAAAGGAAACAATGACCGGACTGAAACCTGGTCGCACCTGGCAGAGACACCTGTCCCAGGCACTGGGGCCTCGGTGTTTTATATGCACTTAGACTCTGTTTCCTGCGAACCATTTCAACGAGGCCACAATAGTGAGAGCAATTGCTTTTTTGAAAAAAAAAAAAAAAAACACAAACATCATCTTTGGGGAGATAGCATTGTCTCTATTTCTATGCCGTTTTATCTCCTGCAAGAAGAGGGTATTGACTCAAAATTGAAATATTCCAATACTTATAAAAATTAATAATGATGGACAGAGACAAACGAATGCAGAGAATATTCTGGATGAGTCAATGCGCATAGAAGAACACAGTAGACCACCAGGCGCTCAAACCAGAAACGGTTACTGTTCACTCCTTCTCCCACCCTCTCCCTCCTTTCCCCTCCCCCCCCCCTTCTTTCCATTTTGGAAAGTAAACACTGAGCACATGAACCCGCTCTGACCAAGTGGCAGCCTTTCCCCGCGCCCGTGTCCCCCGCAGGCTCCAGCTGGGAATCGACAAGCGGAACACATCTGTCCTTGTGGGTTTTCTGCTGAGATCTTGAAAGGACAAGCTATTTATGGAACCGGTGCCACTTTTTGTAGTGAAAATTATCTCTGCGATAATCGTTTCTGTATCAAAATAGATCCACTGCCTTTTTTTTTCTAGAATTCAGTGTGCTGCTAGGTCTCCAAATTCTCAATGAACATTTGCAGACAAACTCTGAAAGCAAACACGAGTCGGTCTGAGGAGCAAAGAGATGGCTCCAATCGTGTAGACACCTGCCTGTGTTTGGATACAGTTGACAAATCAGTTAATCACTAAATTAATAACATACAAAGTGGAAACCAATCATGCTCAAGTAGGTAAAACAGGAGCTGCAATACGAAAATATTATCAAATTGCTTACATCTAGGTATATAATAAAACCTATATTATCTGAATGTATGACATTTGATAGAAAGGTCCACCTTTGAAATGATGTCGTGGTACCATTTTTATGACATGGCTGATATTGAAATTCTGGAAACATGTATTTTACTGGGAGACTTTTGCATTTCATACTCACAGCAACTGCCTATATATGTCTCAGAGGTACCCGAAGACCTTGATAATTCTTGGAAATATTATGTTAAGCCTTAAAGATAGCAGCAAGAAGTACACTTGGTAAGCTACAAACCAGGCAGTGTGTAAAGAAGTAAAACAAAACAAAACAAAACAAAACAAAACAAAACAAACCAGCTGAGACCTGTTTGGCTTAGTGGATAGAGCATTGCCCTTGGACTGAAAGGTCCCGGGTTCGATTCCGGTCAGGGGCATGTACCTTGCTTGCGGGCACATCTCCAGTGTAGGGTGTGCAGGAGGCGGCTGATCGATCTCTCTCTCTCATTGATGTTGCTGACTTTCTATCCCTCTCCCTTCCTCTCTGTGAAAAATCAAGAAAATATATTTAAAAAAAAAACCTGTAATATTTATGACAAATGAGGAATTCAGGTGAGTTTTAAATAACTTCCCTAGCATCAGATCACAAGTTTGTGACCAGCGTGGTTTGCAACCAAATTATCCTGGTTCGAGAGACAGGCACTAGTTGGCCAGAATGAGTTCATAAATAGAACAATCCCTGTAATCTCTCTGTAAATCACAGCCTCACTGACTACATTTTATTTTTGGGTGATATTTTCTTCTTCAGACAAAAATACTGCATTGTTCCAAGGGTCTGCTGGCCGGAGAGATGAGAAGCATAGCAAATGGAGTGGCAAGTGGTAAGCCAGAGGTTCATTCCCATCTGGGGGCACAGAGAACACGCACAGGAGAGATGGAGTGGGAGCAGCGGGGAAGAGACACTGAGTTACCTTGGTAACAAGGAGGAACTTACACCTGGGCTGACCGATGCTCAGACACACATGTTGGACCGAGTAGATGAAGACAGTGGATGACTGGAGTATTCAGCGGGTGTAGAGAAATGGGTAAATTTATTTTATAAACATTTTCTTTTTTTAAAAAATATGTATTTTATTGATTTTTTTTTACAGAGAGGAAGGGAAAGAGATAGTTAGACACATTGATGAGAGAGAAATATTGATCAGCTGCCTCCTACACACCTTGTACTGGGGATGTGCCCGCAATCAAGGTACAGGCCCTTGGCCGGAATCAAACTTAAGACCTTTCAATCCGCAGGCTGATGCCCTATCCACGAGCCAAACCAGCCAGGCAGTTTTATAAAGATTTTCCCACCCTGGGCATTGGTATTCTTTCCCCCCATGAGACAGTTCTGTCTTTAGTAGGATGGCCATTCTGGAAACTTGTGAGACCTTTAATACTGTTCATAGGAAATGCTAAAATAGTGCTGACTTTGGGCTCCTCTCCCCATGACCGTGAAATATATAAAATCTTGCAGCTGCCACTAACAACCATGAGAATACAGTGGTACCTCGAGATGCGAGTTTAATTCGTTCCATAACCTTGAGGCGTGGGAAACTATGAGACGCTTGAGTCTCGGTAAACTGGTGGGTTGTGTGCAGCCAGCCAATCTGTGTGATTACTCCTATCTCAAATGTTGCTCCTATTTCAAGGCAAAAATTATTCATTCGACGGCTCATATCTCAAAAATCTCCTATGCTAGGGCACTCGTATCTCGAGGTACAACTGTAATAAGTTGTCTGTTACAAGTGTCGATACAGGAGTCACAGAGGAAAGCAAAAAAATGGGGGGAGGAAGAGAAGTGTCAATAATACTTGCAACAAACAAACAAACAAACAAACAAACTAACTAACTAACAGAAAACGACTGTCTTGTTTGACTTGAGAGAAGGCCCATGAGAAAAGAGAAGGTGCTGCTGGAAGCAGGAAAGGATACTTAGGCCCCTGGAGACATGGAGGATCTGGGTGTGAGGGCCACTGTTAAGAGGCCTGGCAAACTCATGGTTGGACATATGACGTCATGAAAGTCTGAGTGATGTGGACTGACAACACTTTTTAAAATGTCGATTAATTAGAATTTCAGAGAGATTGGCAGCAGCGTCCTCCTCGGGGATGTGGTGTCTCTGGTCAGAATGAAAGGCTACTTTGAAGTCCCTTCTGTTCCTAAGAGCGATGCTGCGGGTGCAGGAAGCAATGACAAAGCCACTGTCCCTCTGAGAAATGGGTTTCAAAAGGATTTAAGGTAGCGGGACCAGGGGAGGACAGGACGGCTCAGCTCTGTTATTCCAGGCTTTTTGGGTTTAGTGCATCGTGGAAGTGAGAGAGCTAATGGAAGCTGCTAAGAAATAGGAGAGGAATGTGATACTCTCAAACGTGATGAGTCACAGAATATTCTGGTTCCTTCAATTGACCCCTGACATAGAGCCAGGCTTCTAAAGATCAACTATCCTTAATGATAATGATGATAATGCCTTGTGGAATCAACAATGACAATCGCAGACTGAGCACGTGCCCTGTGTCAGGTGTGGCACAGAGGACGTCACCAGGATTGTCCCCAGATCTGCACCACAGCCCTGGGGAGTGGGTGCCCCATGAGCAGCAGTATCCCAGTCTCCCAACTGGGAAAACTGAGATGGAGAGGAAATAATATCCCTAAATTCATACCAAGTACAGAATTAAGGACTAAAAGGATCTAATACCGTGTACTTTACTTATTTAGTCCTAAAATGCACAAGTCTAAAAGTATCGAAGAGTAGATAAGAGATCAACCAAAGGACTTGTATGCATGCATATAAGCATAACCAATGAACACAGACACTGGGGGGGGGGGTTGCCTAGGAGGGGGGGTAATAGGAAGATATGTATACCTGTAACACAATAAAAAAATTAAAAAATAAATAAAAATAAATAAAATCAGTAAAAAAAATAAAAATAAATAAATAAATAAAAGTATCTAAGAGAAAAATAAAAGCCAAGACCACGTGTTAAACAGCACACACTACCTGTTCCATGGAGATGGAGATACAGAACTCGGAGTAAGTGTTAGACTCTCACCTGGTGAGCATTCAATGGGTGTTACTTGTTCAGTATCATCAGCCCATTGAATTCACAGGGACATTCTAGGAGCCAGGCAGCATCTCTGCCATTTATAGATGAAGGAGTGAACTCCCTCAGGGGTCAAAACACCCAGAGATCAGCTCTCTACACCGTGCCCTCCTGCTCCTCAAAAGACCCAATCCCCTTCTTTTCTTTTAGTTTTTTGGATTATTTCCTTGGATTACTTAGCATGCTTTATCAGTCACCAGAATTACAGGTTTCTGCTGCCCTCTCTCATCTTTTTTAGGAGGAGCTAAGTGGTATTTTGACACAACTCACAGATACCTGGAACTCTCAAATTTACATTTTCAATCCTTACCAGCAAAATTTTCAAACCACAGAGCCGGTACTGTAACCAAGCATACAAAGCCATCTGAATTTCTCCTGGACGGTAACATGAAATTGCACCATGCCAAACCTTACGATAATTACATTTTATTGGCAAATATTTATTGCATTTTTGATATACTTATAATAAAACAGCTTAATCCATCATCTCAACCAGATATAAATGCATGATTTGTCTGTCGATTAGAGTATTTCCTTTATGCAACACTAGAACTCCCAGAGTAGAAAGTATGAGTTTAAAAAAAACCTGCAATAGTAATATTTTCAGTAATTTTGGAATAAGTAATATGCTAACAAGCACACAAGTCTCTATGCTCAAAGCTGAACAGAAAAAAAAAATATTTATTTATTTTTACATAAAATACCAGTTTCACATAATCAAAACATGACTTTCACAAAACAAAACAAGATGCAATTTCTCCTTTCTTAGGGGAATATTAAGAGCCTTTAAGATATGTCTACTTTAATTATACTGTGAGGTGAAGCATTCTTTAAGGAAGGTTCTCTCCTAACAACTGTGTGGATAGAATTCTGATCATAACAATCCAATCTAATAAAAGAGCGATATGCAAATTGACTGTACCTCTGCTACACTCACAAGTCACGCCCACCAGCCAATCAGAGCAAGTATGCAAATTAACCCAACCAAGATGGCTATGGCCACAGAGAGAACAGGAGAGAGGCCTGGGTTGCCCCTGGTGATGGAGGAAGCCAAACTTTCTGCACACCCTGCTGGACCCAGGCCTCCACTTAAGGCAACAAAGTTTCAATGGCTGTGTGAGCTGAAGGCTTGGTTCTGCTCCAGGCTACAAAGTTTCAATTGTAGAAGATAAATAAATCCCAGGTACCAGGGACTCTGCTTGGGTCGCTGGGGGTGGGGACCATGGCTGGCCTGCAAACCACCATAGGCCCCTCACCAAGCCCACCCCATACCCAAGTGTACACCCACCCTGATCCAGGACACCCTTCAGGGCAAACCAGCTGGCCCCCACCTGTGCAGTAGGCCTCTATCCTATCTAATAAAAGAGTAATATGAAGATTGACCATCACTCCAACACACAAGATAACTGCCCCCATGTGGACACAAGATGGCCAGCAGGGGAGGGCAGTTAAGGGTGACCAGGCTCACAAGGTAGGGTGGTTAGGGGCAAACAGGCTGACAGGGGAGTGGTTAGGGGGACATCAGGAAAGCAGGCAGGTAAGCAGTTGGGAGCCAACAGTCCTAGATCGGGCCTAAACAGGCAATTGGACATCACTCAAGGGGTCCCAGATTGGAGAGGGAGCAGGCTGGGCTGAAGTACACTCCACCTCCCCTGCACAAATTTAATGCACCGGGCCACTAGTTAAAAATAAAAGTGATGAGACTGCAGCAAAATTATTATCCTTATAAACATTGGGAGCCATTTAATAACCTCTGTTTTATTATAAAACATAAGTCTGAGCAGAAATTTCTGCAGAAGTATCAGGAGGTGGCTCTTTTCAGAATGAGAAATATGATTCGCGAAGATGAATGTGAGGCAGGCTGCATACTGAAGGCGCTCACAGTTTGGGGGGGGGGGCTGTTGGGGAAACAGTAGGTAGAGATGGTGGCGGGCACTTCAGTCCTTTAAAGTTCTTTGGAAATATTGCAAAAAGGGGTTTACTCTGCCTGGGGAAGGGCGAGAAGAACTCCAGAGGAAATAGTTGTATAGGCCCTTGGAGGGAGCCTGGGAGTGTATTAGGTCAACAAATTTAAGAGCACATAAAATGAAAACAAAAAAATAGGAAATGAATTGATGCAATGCCTTTTGGCCACAAATAGGCTATTTTTTTTTCTGGGATCTAGGCATAGGAGCATACATTTGAAGGACATATTTACAGTTTCACAATTCAAAACCTCAAAAAGGATTTGAACAGAAGAGGTCATCTTGAGTACTCAGAAGAGACATGGGTTTGGGACACCTAACATTGGTTTAGGACATTTAAGGACACGGGATGAGGGAAGCAAAGTTTTCACCACAGTCGGAGGTCTCCAGTGGGAAGAGGGAAAAATGTATGTCCCACCTGAAAATCCCAGTTATCCGTGAATTTCACAGCATTTCAGATTGAACTTCAGTCTGGCCAAGGCTGAATGAAAAAGGTTCCAGAAAGGCTAACCTGAAGCAAAGCCCTTTCTGAAGCCAAACGTGTCTTATTCTCACTACACATGGCTCAAGTGTGGGTGGTCCTTACCACCACACAACTCATAGGAATGGTCTGCATAGATCATGGGAATGGTCGGCACACCTCATGGGAATGGTTGGCACACGTCATGGGAGCAGTCGCCACACATCATGGGAATGGTCAGCACACATCATGGAAATGGTCGGCACACATCATGGGAGCAGTCGCCACACATCATGGGAGTGGTTGGCACACCTCATGAGAATGGGCGACACACATCATGGGGGCAGTTGGCACACATCATAGGAATGGTCGGCACACATCATGGGAATGGTTGGCAGACATCATAGGAATGGTCGGCACACATCATGAGAATGGGCAACACATCATGGGAGTGGTAGGCACACCTCATGGGAGTGGTAGGCACACATCATAGGAATGGTCGGCACACATCATAGGAATGGTCAGCACACATCATGGGAATGGTTGGCGCACATCATAGGAATGGTTGGCACACATCATGGGAATGGTCGGCACACATCATGGGGGCAGGTGGCACACATCATGGGAATGGTTGGCACATGTCATGGGAATATTCGGCACACCTCATGGGAATGGTCAGCACACATCATGGGAATGGGCAACACACATCATGGGAGTGGTTGGCACACATCATGGGAAAGGTCAGGGCACACCTCATGGAAGCGGTCGGCACACATCATAGGAATGGTCAGCACACATCAATCATGGGAATGGTTAGCACACATCATGGAAATGGTCAGCACACCTCATGGAAGGGGTTGGCACACATCATAGGAATGATCGGTACACATCATGGGAGTGGTCGGCACACATCATGGGAGTGGTCGGCGTACATCATGAGAATTGTCAGCAGTGAAGGAGAGCACGTGTTTGAGAACAGTTCTGAGGAGAGGAAATTATTAACTTTGTAATATCTCAAGGAGGCATTTTTAACTCCAGGCACATCAATCTTTCAATGTCTCTTCCCCTAATCTGCATAAACACCATAATTGACAGCTTGTTAACAGTTCATTAAGAACACTAAAACCTTGTGATAAACAACAGCCTGCCAACCACAGGGTGAGCAGAATACTTAGCCATGCATTTTATCCACCTCAGAAATCAACCCCGTTTACCAACAATAAGTCCAAAAGGTGGCTCCGCTAATCAATATGTTCATACATACAAGCGCTGAAACATCATGCCATCAAGCTCTCATTAAGTAGTCATTAGCGGTTAATTTATGCCTTTCAAGCGAGATAACTTAGCGGAGTAAATACATCCCTGACCCTGAAAAATGCTAAAATAATTGTATTTAAATAAATGCCAGTGCTAGGCACATCACCCAAATCATAAGAAGAAACAAAGCAAAATAAGACAAGACAATGGCAGACGTGAACAATTTATATTTCTTCTTTGTCGATAAAATAAAAAAAAATCTAGTTTCATGTGCAGCTTTTTCTTCTGCATGGTCTAAAATGAAAAGTCTTCATGGATGCAATAGGCCTTAGGAACGTCAACACTGCACTAGGCAGAGAAATCTGTTTGAGCTGTCCTGTAAGCGTGCTTCTGGAACTACAGGGGGCGCTCCTGCCTTACCTGTGGAGCAAAGCCTGACTGTAAGCTCATTTCAGTTAAACAAATCTCTCTGACCTCCTGCTGAGCATGGCCTTTCAACCTTAAAGCCCAGAGGTCTTTACTTCTGTGTGCTGACACTGGGCTATTAAGATGTATGGCGGGTCTCACGTTAAGGCCTTCGCCGCTCCACTTTCCATCTTTCTTCTGAAAATGGACATCGGATAGACTATTGCTATCAGCAACGTGCATCCCAGTGATTCCCTGCTTTCCCTTCCCAGAGCCATCTTCTCACAGGGCAGGAGATGTGTGAGAGAGAGACAGACCATTCAGGAGAACACCCCGGCATGGACAGAGAGTCAGCCTACTGGCTTATGGCTTCAAAGTCCCTTTGTAATAGAAGATCTCGGGAGAGAGTTCAAAATCCCTTAAAAGGGTAGGTATGTATCTTTCCACCTCTTAGCTTCACGATACTGAAGTTTGTCAAGCTGCAGAATTTGAGACATGGCTATGTTGATTTGTTTGAATAAATGCATGTCGTGGGATGCTGATGAAAAAAAAAAGTAAGATATACTATTGTGTTGAACTACATATCATGGCCTTCTAAAGTATGTTGAATATTGTGAAATGGACAAGCAATTTTTTTTTTGACTAGGATATTAGGTTACCTCCAATTGGAACAGAATAACTTGTACTTGTCAAATATCATCACCAATCCCAAACAAATATGACAATCCTATATAATAAAAGCCTAGTATTCTAAGTGTGCAGTCGATCATTCAGCCGTTCAACCAATCAAAGTGCAATATGCTAATGAATACTAAGGCCTCTCAACCACTCGCTATGACATGCACTGACCACCAGGGGGCAGACACTCTGACTGGTAGGTTAGCTTGCTGCTGGGGTCTGGCCAATCAGGACTTAGCAAGATGGGCCAGACATGTCCTGGAGCCCTCCCATGGTCCATCCCTGGCTGGCCAACCTCCCGCCCCAATCATGCACTGGTGGGGTCCCTCAGCCTGGCCTGTGTCCTCTTGCAATCCAGGATCCCTTGAGGATGTCAGAGCCTGTTTTGGCTGAAACCGGCAAAGCAGGACAAGGTATTCCACTGGTGCATGAATTTGTGCACCAGGCCTCTAGTTACTTATAAAATTCATTATAATACAGAAAAAGTAATCACAGCATTCCTAAGGATACTCCCCAAAGTACACTGTGGTACTTTAGAACAGTGTGTTAAAATTTTTATAGGCATTAGCTTGCAATAGTAATAATAATCTTATGTGGTGGATTTTCCCATTTTCTCTAGGAAAAGCTCACACTGAACTGCTCAGGTGTTCACAGAGCTAGGGAAAGTGAAAGAAGAACAATTTTCACGCAAACAATTGGTCTCCAAAGTCCTGCTCTGGATTAGCACGTTCAACTGACCATGGATTCTGGCTCCATTCACTGAAGCTCTCTCTAGAGGGTCAAGTAGGTGCCACCTGTTGAGTGGACTTGACTGACTCTCTTTGAACACCTCAAGGATGACACCGTTTAAGATGCTACATGAAGACTAATCTGATCTCAGGTTACATACAACTATCTTAGCACTTACGTTAGCTGATTGACCAAGAGCAAGGTTAATGTGCAAACCAGGGAAATGTTAATTTTGGCATTTGTGACTACTCTGTCAGAACCATGTTTTGCAAAACATCTGTTAGCAGTCAAATATAATCATCTTTATTGTTATTGTCAGCAAAACAACACTGGCCCGAATCAGACTGTTTCTTTTAAGATGTCAACAACGCTTTTAAAAAAAATATGTGTTTAGTTAATTAGGGAAAACTCTAAGTTTTAGCATCAATATTTTTACAGTTTAACTGTAACCTCAAAATCTTTTACAATTTCATAAGCCTGCTCTAATTTGTAGTATTCTGACCCATCCAATTCTAAATTTGAAGGTCCTCTCTACTCTGGTTAATTTACTACAGTCTTCAACTTCACACAGGTATATTCATCTCTTTCCATGATCGTCTTTAAACCATTCACTCATTTATTTTCACAACAACTATTTTGAGTGTATATAATCAATCAGGTTAGGCTCTCGGTATATTAGCAAAGAAAACAAAGATTCCTGCCACCTCAGAACATGCCAGTGGGGACACAGATAATAAGTCAGTGTAGTAATAAATATGTAAATTATATAGTACAGAGGGTAATAGTATGTTGGGAAAACGACAAGGGGTAGGTAGTATGGTAAAAAGCAGTGATGGAAAGGGAGTTGCAATTATGCATACTAGCCTTATTGAGAAGGTTAATTTTGAACTTGAAGGAGACAGTCTTATACCTGAATATGTCTGGAGGAAGACCACTCCAGGTGAGCACAGTCAGGCCAAAATTTCCTGAGTTGGAGTGTGTCTGCTTTGTTCAAAGATAATGTGCAGGAAAGGAGGGAGGAGGGGAGGACTGGTAGGAGGTGAGGTCATAGAACTTCCAGGTTCCCATGATGGAAAGAGTGGAAAGACAGTTACATTTAACTTATTAACGGTAGGCATGGTCCTCACAGTATAGCACAGGTAAGCATCCAGTTAGACCCTTAACTTTTCCTTTACAATTTTAACTAATATTTTTCCTTCAAAGTACAACTTAATTCTAACTCTTTTTGCCAAAAAAAAAAAGTAATTGAAATGTCCCAACCATGTTCTCTGTTGCTGAGAGTCCTGGCATGTTTACTGTGAGGGCAACTTGGACTGAGTTTCCTCTTGTTACTTGCAACATGTCTTTGAACCTGGTTTTAATTCCAATGAGGGCTGGGCTTTCCCTTCCTTGGATCTTCTTAGCCTGATAACGTAGGTATCTTTATTCATATTTTACCACAAAGTTGCATAACTCATCCAAACAAACAGAGAAAACGGTATGAAAATTCAGGATGGTAACTCACACCTGTCTGGCTTTTGAATGGATGCACTTTCTATGATGTTAGGAAGGTCATGTGTTGAAAATACATAATGTAGCTTTTACAAAAGCAGTCTCTTTGTTTCAGGCATTCTGACTATGCAGGGCTTTTCAGAACATTAAGTAAAATGGAAAGCGCTGCTGGTGAGATTTTATCATCATATATACAAAGCAATCAACATATTTAAAAGATTATAGTTAGGTATATACATCTATATATATAAAAGCCCAGTGACCAGAATGGTGGAATGGCCAGAATGACCAGAACAACTAGTGGTTACAACACACACTACAGCAGCTTGATCCAGGCCTCTATCAGCCCCCCGCCCTGATTGGGGGTGGGGGCAGCAGGCCAATCACCTGCGGTCCCTCCCCATCCTGTCAGCCTAGCCCATTGGGGCAGGCTGGCCAGACCCCACCCGTGCACAATTTCATGCACTGGGCCTCTAGTTTATTATAATTTTATATAAGCATATATTTATAACATATAGTCTTTCATATATAGACACAAGGCTTTATATTTTATAACATGTATATAATATTGTTTGGATTGCTTAACATGGTTACTTACATTACTCAAATTATTCAATATACAGAAATTGCTTTGTTTTATTTAATGCTAAAGTTTAAACTACCATGAATCAATTATAACTTTTAGTGATGTGTTTATTCATATATATGATAATGATTTGTATTCAAGGGTAGTACCTGATTTATTCCTCACCCTCAGCAACAATTGCTTTTTACCGATTTTCATTTCCTTATTCTTTCATTTCCTTACCTTTCAAAACAAAATAAATGATAGAATTCGTTAACTTTTTCCTCCTTGCAGAAAACATATTCCTAATATTTTTATGGAATGTGTGTGTGTGTGTGTGTGTGTGTGTGTGTGTGTGCATTATTTAAAAAGTTACAGACTCAATCTGACATTAATCACGTACAATTTTGTATCCAAATATCTATGTCCTCCAAATGGTCACAGAATCTTACCATTTATGCACTGTTCATTGTTCTGTATATGGCTGGATGCTCAGGGTTTTATTTGCAAAACTTTGCTTTTTTTCAACTTTCATAATGGAAGAAAATATAATCAGTCTGTGGTTTAACAAATGGAAACAATAAAATGAAATTTAGCAACAAAGCCATCCCTACAAAGGGACACAAACAGTGAGTTGAATGTTCACTTTCATTAGGGACTATGCGTACAAAATATTGTATTAAAGCAGGAAAACTTTTTATTCTGTTTCTACAAAGCAGATAAGGGTGAGGGTTAGGATGCACATGGACAAGCACAGATATTAAGTGACACATTACCCAGTGCATATTACCCAGTGCATATTGGATGTCCAATGAAAGTTAGTGGTAAAACAGCCACAGCACCAAGGATGCCAGGTGGCATGGTGACTTATTGCAAAACCAGACAGATGGACTTTGGACCCTGGCTTTCCCACTTAACGCTGCATATTGATGGGCAGTGGGTTCACATCCCTGAGCCTCTATTTCCTTGAGTATAAAAATGCAGTCATTCATTCCACTTTTCTTATAGGAATGCTGTGAGGCTTAAACTAGATAATATATGAAACACACTTAGAACAGTGCTGGCCTCAAAAAATTATAAATGGCGTATATAATGAGCCAATTAAGTGTGCTAAGAAAAGGAGAAGAGGGAGGAAAGAAAAAGTGTATAGTTCCATGGGCTGAAACAAGAAGAAGCAAAAGGTCCAGAGATCCAGGAAGGCAATATGAATGGGTATAATCAGTATGTTAGAAAGCCATCTGGCAACATGGTATGTAGAAGTTCTAAGGGCACAGGGAGAGGTGGCAGCGAGATGGACAGGGAAGGTGGCCCAGTATTTCCAGGCCTAGTACTCCAGGCACAGTACTCTGGGCACAGTATTCCAATCACAGTACTCTGGGCACAGTACTCCAGGTCCAGTACTCCAGGCCTAGTTATCCAGGCACAGTACTCTGGGCACAGTATTCCAGGCACTATGCCAGGCACAGTTCTCCAGGCCCAGATGAAAAGGGATAAAGATGACGACTATGGAAATGGAAGAGAAAGAGTGAGCTCAGCGATTCTGCTGGGAAAGGGTCAGCAGATGTTGGTGATAAGGTGGATATGAAAGATGCAACGGAGCTGAAAATATTCCCAGACAGGAGTGTTAGGGAGCCAGATGGACACCGGTGACAGGGACCGAGGGAGGAGTTGATAGATGTCCTCCGATGGCCTTCAGTGTGAGTTGCGCAACAGTTAGGTTTACCAAGCTCTTCCAAATCTGTAATCCAGGTAACTTAAATGAAGAGCGTGATAAAGGGGCTAATAAGGAACTAGGACCACATCTTCTTAGAGATTTCCTTTAAAATTTTAAAATAATAAAAAAAAAGATCCTTGTTTCCTTCAAAAATACAGTCAAATGAAAAATAAAACAACAGAATTAATTTTAAAAAGGAAATGTTGAAATAAATGTAGCAATTAATGAAAATGCATATAACAAGACACAAATAAAAACACTGTACTTTTTTGATCGAATGACAATTCTGCTTGAGAAACAAACATGATCAATCATAAAAGTCCAATTTCTACAACGTGCTAAAAGGAAAACAGTCGTTTTCTGCCTATATCTCGTTTGGAATAAGGATGTCAGAGTCCATTTTACTACACTACTGAATATGACCTCAATAATCCTTAAAGTAAAACCACCAATGAAGCCAAAACGAACACAGCGAGGAAATAATTCTCAGAAAACAGTAGTATCAGGGCGTCTTTAGTTGTGATGGTTTGTTGATATCCTGCAGTACATTTGGCCTAAGGTGTGGCATCTGCATCACCCACCATTGTCATCAGAAGCCTTTGGAGCCATCTGACAGTCCCTGAACTTGAGAATAGTTGGAAAGAAGAAAAAAAAAAGAATAAATAAAACCTAATGCTATTTTGTTCAGTTGCTTAAAAACTACTTGCAATTAGGAGCCTCAAATGTATCTACATCCAAATAATCCAGGACTTGTTTCTGAGACTGTTGACAACTGCAATCCCTAGCTGAGAATTTACAGTGTCCCATCACCCAGGGAATCGAGACACAGTATTGCATTTACTTTCATCTTCCCCACTGTCGCATTATCTTCTGTAACCATAAAGAAACTGCACTATCATATCAATCTGTTTAACGGAATTGGCGCCGTGACAACAAAGCCATCCTCACACTGTGGTTGATTCTCTGAAAAATCGCCCACATGCCAATGTCTAAGAACAGACTTGGATTTCTTGCTGGATGGCCACAAAGCGCCCCGCCCCCACTCTTCCACACATATACCCTCAAAGGTATGCAAATTTCCCACCCCAGACGGAAAAGTCCTGGGCCCTCCAAATGGCTATAAATCGTGTGGCTAAGTGCATATGGCCACGGGCTGTCACAGTCACTTCTCCTGACGATTCATCACGGCATACTAATTCTATAATATCATTACGGTGTCTCTTCTCACTGTACCGATCCAGCCAGTTAATTTAATCAACGGAATAATAGGTTCAGAAATGGATGCAGTGAAGAGGATGCATTCCTTGCCACTCAACATCACCTCCAGAAGCTTCGGTGGGCCTCAGAAGGTAGGCTACTTCCGCATGTTCACGGGAGAGATTACAGCTGGGGAATTTTAGTTGAAAAATTACAACCCCGGGATTTTATTTTGAAATCAATACACCCCTAAAATATATCGACCGCATCAAAAGGACAGAAACCAACTCTTTTTTCTAAGCTGGGGGTTCATTTTGAATATGAGTAAGATGTGTGAAACTCCGAAGTTTCCCATGAGTAGGGAAAACCAGAGTTCTATGATTAACTGCAAAGGGAGCCATTCAAGGATGGACAATTAATTTTATTAAATTTTAATCTTCTCTGAAAATGTCCGTGATAATTAGAAAACATTATTCTTTAACATCACAGTCCATCTTGCATGTCACAAAGAGGAATATGTTAATTTATTATGAAGAAAAAAATAGCCTCAAAATGCTAGAAAATATACACCGGTTAAAAAAAATCACCGATATGCACATGTAGTTGATCCAAATGTACAGTAGAAGCCGTACTATTTTGGTTGAAGAGTCGCTTACTTGATAGGATGACATGACTTCCTGCTAATGCTTTTTTATGGAAAAGGCACTGCCTCTCCTATTTGTGGAGCGAAGTTCAAGCGTGCTAGGTCTGTCAGCCAACTGTGCATCTAGACTTGCTTTGCAATTAACGTGTGGATTGATTTACTGCTGGCAACTTTCTTTACTGTCCTGGCTTCTGTGGAAGAGAACCAGCTTGCAAACAAGCTTTTCTCACCACATCACCACCCATCTGATGGAAACTTAGGATACCATAATGTCCCTTTAGTATTATATGAACTGACGTCTCACCAAGGTGATAAGATCCATGTCATGAAAGAACACAGGAATATATCTGACCCTTTCACTGATTTTTCTATCTCAGGGAAAGATAACTCTTGCTCCTGGGTATGGAGCTCAGTTCTCAGAAACCCCTGAAGTGGGATACTGTGAACCAGCAGAGAACGTGCTGAGAATTCATCTAGGATGGGTTCAATATTGTCTGTACCCTTTATTTTTATATTTAAATTCACTTTCAATGGTTTTAAATCAAGAGAGCTCACAGAAAAATCTGCATTTCTGCCTTGTGTGGCATTATCACAAGATCTGGCATTGTCTTCCGCCAGAGGCGAGAGTTGGATGAAGTTGGAGTCGGGGCAATCCGCAGTCGATCACGGTCCCCAGCATTTTTGAAGAGCTCCCTAAATCACAGACTGAGTGTCAGTTTCCCTTTCTCACCTCACGAAGAACCAAAGTCACCCATTGCTGTGTCCTACGTTACCTTGGACACCTGCAAGAGAATTTCCAAATTCTCCTTCAACCAATCAAAAATTGTGAATTGTTGCCAAAACCGCTGTGGCTCAGTGGATAGAGCATTGGCCTGAGGACTGAAGGGTCCCAGGTTCATTTCCAGTCAAGGGCATGTACCTTGGTTGTGGGCACATCCCCAATAGGGGGCCTGCAGGAGGCAGCTGATGGATGTCTCTCTCATCTATGTTTCTAACTCTCTATCCCTCTCCCTTCCTCTCTGTAAAAAATCAATAAAATATATACATATATATATAAAATTATGAAGCGCAAATATCCTTCCAATGCAAAGACTTTTGTGCTTATCATAATCCTTTTTTTCCTTCTTAAAGATGTTTTTTAGATTTCCTGAATGTGATGATATTTTTATATGATAGACTCGTGCCTTTGGAGATAGCGACCTGAAAAGTCCATGTGGAATTGCTTTTATCAGTGTCTGAAAATGTCGAGCAGAATATATTTCTGCCCCAAATCAGTACCTGCCATGGGTGAGTCTTCCTCTTTGTTATACAAAGCTGTCATCAGGATAATGCTTCCGTCCAGCTATTTTGAGAAACAAGCGTAAATTCAGGAAACGTCCACCCAATGTCACCCTTTGCTAAATGGGATTCAGATCATGTTTGCCCAGCCTCAATGCAAGGCCTCTCCACGCGCACTGTAATATAACAAAACAAATAATTTTCCTTTCATCAATATACAACAGCTTTGTTCATTATTGAGCACTGTTAGGTGGTAAAGTATTGAGTGCTATGCATTTTATGCTTAAATCAATGTACTGTCTTGCAGTTATGCCACCTAATGTGTTTTTAAGTCATCCGCTACAGAGATCAATGTGTTTCTTATTTGATATTCAGTGTTAAGTTCAGCCTCATAAATTTAGAATTGCACTCTGTTATTTTGATGGTTATATATTAACCATGTCCTGAAAGTTTTATGATTTCATACTCAGCCTGGTTGTAAATCAGGCCGGTTCCATATGGAAGGCATAGGGGTCTGGCTTGGGTGTTTTATGGCTCTGTTCCGAGGGTAACGGCTGGCTGGCTGAATATGTGAGGGAGGTAAACTTAC
>PVJN01006793.1:0-73358 GCA_004026805.1 Lasiurus borealis | reverse complement strand
GAGGAGCACAGTGAGGGAGGAGGGGCACATTGAGGGAGGAGGGGCACAGTAAGGGAAGAGGGACACAGTGAGGGAAGAGGGGCACAGTGAGGGAGGAAGAGCATAATGAGGGAGGAGGGGCACAGTGAGGGAGGAGGAGCACAGTGAGGGAGGAAGAGCACAATGAGGCAGGAGGAGCGCAGTGAGGCAGGACTGGGCATATCAGTGGGAGAGTGCAGGCCCCACAGAAGAGTTTGGAATTTATTTTTCCTGTGGTGGGAAGCATCTGTGAGTTTCAGTAGAGAGGTGTGTACTAATTGGATTCATGGATTTAAGGGCTGATTGGGTGGCTGAATGAATTGGGAGTCTGAGGGGCAAATTATTACAGGAATTTAAGGGCTTGCTCAACACCACCAACATGTACTTCAAAGGGTAAGGTATCAAAGGGGATTGTTAGTTTGGGGAATAGCCTACATGAGTGAAGTGTCAGTTCAGAAGCTGAGCCCCTCTCAGAAAGTGGAGCAGTTTCCCACTCAGCCTTGGCTAGTCCAGACCCCAGAAATTTCCTGTTTGTTTTGAGTTTAACTCTTCCTGGGGATCTCAGGCTCAGAAAGTTGAGTTAATTTCTTCTTCTTAGTTCAGGGCCCTCCATTACCACCAACCCATAGAAGATACCTCTCCACTGAATTATTTTAATTTTACGTCTCCATCCTTACTCCCTCATTTTCATCCTTGCTATATATACTCACTCCAAAAGTTTGAATCAAGTCTTTAAAAATAACACAGATGGTCCCCAACTTACAGTGATTTTTGACTTGATGATGATGAGAAAGCAATACACATTCATTCAGTCAAAAAGTGTACTTTGAATTTTGAACTTTTCCTGGGCTAGTGATGTGTGGCGAGATACTCTACAGGTGCTGGGTGGAAGAGAGAACCACAGCACCCAGTCAGGGAGTTTTGGCTGTTATGTTTTATGTTTGCACACCCCACCTTGTCTACAAAATACCCATGTACATCTCGACATCTGGTGAGAAGAAGGCATTACTCCTGAGTTGAAACTTAAGGAGTTTCATCCTCAAATATAAGCTAATGTAAGTGTTCTGAGCATGTTTATGTTAATGCCCTTCGTTCAGGTGTCCTAATTGTTGGCGTCCTTGTTAGGGCACCATAATGCCGGGGTACTTGTCCCAGCCTTACAAAGGGTTCAACATTCTGGAGAAAGGGGCTGTGTGTAGATGATTAAGTAGGAGTCCAAGGACAAAATATATTTTGAAAGGCATTGGGGGTCAGAGGAGCTTCAGCTAAAAGGAACTGAAGACTCTTCCTTGACCAAGGACCTGTGCTTTTATTCAACACGATATATCCTAAGGCAAGATGGAGATAATACACTTCAAAGGGTAAGGTATCAAAGGGCATTGTTAGTTTGGGGAATAGCCTTCAGCTGTTCAGGTGTTTGGCCAATAAGAGGCAATAAAATGCCCTGAGCTGTCTGGCAGCTAACAATAATCCTATTCAGGTTTTGGGGAAGTGCCTTAGCTATTTCCAACAGTTAAACTACATATGACTCAACCCTGTTGAGCTCCCCAAGTCCCATCAACCTTTTGATGGAACTCTTGTAATTATTACACGCTGGAATTGGTTCTAGGCAGTTTAAGGTAGGCTAGGCTGATGGTGTTCAGTAGGTGAGGTATACTAAATGCATTTTTAACTTGGGGTATTTTCAACTTACAATGGGTTGATAGGGATGTAATTCTTGCTGACTAACTGAATTTGCCAGGGCCTTGTTCTGAGCACTTTAAGCGTGTGTGCAATGCTTTATCTTTTTTAACTCTTCCACCATGCTATGAGATAAGTTCTTGTTTCTATTTAACAGGCAAAGAAACTGAGGTACAGGTATGTTAAGTCTCCTTCCTAAGATCACCCATTCAATTCATGGCACACTAAGGACTCAACCCAGGGCACCTGTGTGCAGAGCCTGAGCTCCATGCACTCGGCAGGACAGTGCCTATCACGTATTTATATTTGTAAAATGTGTTCAAATATGATCATGTTGCTACAGATATCTTTCTATATCTTACTTTTTTCATTCCACATTGCTTTTAAGATCCTGAACTATTGCAAAATGGAACTCTAGTTCATTGGTTTCCACATAGCATTCCATCATACACATCCACCCAACAACAGTGACTCCAGTCCCTAATCCTCAAACATTCCTTTCATAAGCATCCTCATACTTGTCTGCTCTCTTTACCTGTACAAGTTCCTCAAATAGACCTGTACAAGGATAATTTCCCTAGAATTTATTTTTTGAAACAGGATTTCTGCTTATAAAGTAACAGGCTGGTTTCTGGAATGCTTATTCCAACCCTCCCACCAGCAGTGTGAAATATTCTTTCTTCCCCAAATTCTCATCAGCATTTACCTGCCTTTCCAATTTTTGCCAGTTGTAGGAACATTTCTATTTTCATTTCTCAAATCATTCATTTAGTTGAATACTTCTTCATAAACTTGGAATTTAGCTCACCTTTCTATAATTGCTTATTTGTAATTTTTCCTCTTTTTCTTTTTAATACTGAGTGTCTTATCTGGTGTGTCATAGGTACTGCTATTTGTTAGTTTTATAAGTTGCAAATATTGTCTCTCACTCTTCCACCCATCATTTAACTTTGTCTGTGCTGTCCTTTGTTGAGGAAATTCCTAATATTGATATAATTATATCCACTGATTTTTTTCCCTTTATACTTAAACTTTGTATTCTTGTTTTAAAATTAATTCCTGTAGACATCACTTCTGGGTAAAATAGAGTAGTTTTATCTAACTAAACTTCCATCAAAAAACTATAAAACCTGGACAAAGAACAAAAATCTCAAATGTTTAAAGACATTAGAAAAAGTAACCACAGGAACTAAGGCTTGAGCATCTAAAAACTCTGACAGAAGGGTTAGTGCATTGAAATGAGCCTGATATTTGTCACAGCATTCTACCTCTAGAGAATTTACTATAATGAGTATAAAGGTTAAAGAGAAATCAATGGCTCCAAGCTTGTGGCATTCCTACAGGGATGAATATACAAAATTTAAGTTCATGGCTACCAAGTTAGCCTGAACCTGAAGGACCCCCATTCAAGAAAAAAAAAACTGCAATTGAAAACTTCTAAATTACAAATATATTAGAGGCCCGGTGCACGAAATTTGTCCCTCTGCCCAGTCTGTACCCTCCAATCTGGGACCCTCGAGGGATGTCTGACTGCCCAGTTAGGCCTGATCCTGGTGAGATTGGGTCTAAATGGCCAGTTGGACATCCCTCTCACAATCCAGGACTGCTGGCTCCCAACTGCTCACCTGCCTGCCTTCCTGATTGCACCTAACCACTTCTGCCTGCCAGCCAGATCACCCCCTAACCACTCCCCTGCCAGCCTGATTGATGCCTAACTGCCCCCTGCCAGCCTGTTTTCCCCTAATTGCCCTCCCCTGCAGGCCTGGTCCCCCCCCCCAGTTGCCCTTCCCTGCAGGCCCAGTCACCCCCAACAATCTCTGCTGGCCTGGTCACCCCTAAATACCCTTTCCTGCAGGCCTAGTCTCTCCCAACTGCCCTCCCCTGCTGGCCTGATCACTCACAACTGCCCTTCCTTGCAGGCCTGGTCCCTCCCAACTGCCCTCTCCTAGTGGCCATCTTGTGGTAACTATCTTGTTACCACATAGGGGCAGGATCTTTGATCACATGGAGGCAGCCATCTTGTGTGTTAGAGTGATGGTCAATCTGCATATTACTCTTTTATGAGATAGGATATATTTAAGATATCTTTGTTTCACCCTGGCTGGTGTTTCTCAGTAGTGAGAGCATTGGTCCATGCTCCAAAGGGTTGTTGGCTTGATTCCTGGTCAAGGGCAAGTGCTTGGGTAACAGGTTCAATCCCCAGCCCTGGTTGGTGTGCATTTGAGAGATGTCTTTTTCACATCGATGTTACTCTCTCCCTCTCCCCCTCCCTGTCTCTCTCTCTGTGTCTTCCTTCTTTCCTTCCTTCCCCTCTCCTTCCTCAGTTTCCTTATCTATTAAATATTGGGAATTTTCATGATGGCTGTTACCACCATCAATAAACACTAAGTGTATTAATACCACAGTCACTTCTGTTTCCTTAGCACTTAGCACCACATCTGGCAGATGGTAAGCACAGAAAAAAAACACTATTACTATTGACTCCTGACTGGCTTGCCCTTGTCTGTCATTTTCATAGCCAAAAGCTTAATATGTATACCTGCGTTTATTCTGTCCTCTTATTCTTTTATCAGAACTTTACTGAAAATCTTTGTTTTTCTTCTTTTTTTATCATTTTGTTTCCTTTCAGCATTCCATTTTAGACTCAGCTATTCATTTGTCCCTTCATCCTGAAAGCATGAAGTGCAAATATCTGGCTATATCTTGCTCCTACAAGCCTTGCACCTGCTGCAACCCACCCAGTCTTTCTCAGTCCTCCATAGGTGTATGTGCCAATTCCATCTGTAGAGTGGGGCTCCTCTCATAATGCCGGTGGTCTTTGATCCAGCATTTAGAAGGGTCCAGGAACATGGAGAAGGTGCTGTGTATAAATTAAATAAGAGTCCAGAGACAAAACATAATTTTGAAAGGCATTATAGGGAGTCAGAAAATACTTAGCTAAAGGAACTAAGCTCTAAGTTCTTCTCATTTCAGAACCCCTTGCTTTTTGTTAACACAATTTGTCCTAAGGTGAGGTAGATATACACATCAAAGCGTAGGGTTTCCTATAGAGAATAAGGAGAATTTTCCTATGGCTGTTCAGGTGTTTGGCCAGTAGGAGACAATAACATGTAGATTAAGATGTCCTGAGCTGTCTGGTAGCAAGCAATCAATTTATGTATCCTTTTCAGGTTTGGGGAAATGCCTTTAGCCATTCCCAGATGATTTAGCCCTGCTGACATGCTGAAACTGGCTTCCAGCATTCTCACATGCCTCCCATTCTCATTTGGGCATCTCCCCCTGAGACACACATTTTTTGACTGTTGTGTCCCTAATAGCAAGCCCTTGGGAGCATAATAAATGACTGCCCTGATTCTCTCCTTCCTTTCACTGATCTCACTTCATTCATTTTTGGCTTGTTCCCCAAATGTTTATTGAGAATTTTCTGTGTTCCAGGCACTGAGGATATAGCATTGAACAAGCAACAAATATCCCAGTCCTCCATGTGCCATACCTTCCTCACTCTCATTCTGGGTGGGGTAACCATTGATATCAAATGAGGGTCCAGCATTCCCAGTGGTGAGTAATAGAAGTATTTGGCCCCGTAAAAAAGTATCCCCCATACCTACGATGCTACTGATTTTATCTCTCAGGGACATTACTGATTCTTTATTTGCTGAACTTCTCTCATTCCACAAGACCCAACTCAGATATTGCTTAAAATGTTAAACCTTCCCTGACTCCCCCAACACACCTGAGTGCTACATAAATCTGTGTTGCAATAAATATAGACACAGGTAAATAGGTGTAATTCTGGAAAAGGGCTACCAGATTGGCGGAAGCATGGGAACTATGTCACTTGAGTCCTGTTGATGGGACATGAATATTTTTTTCCTTGAAGAAGGGCAGGTAGGAAGTAGACATGGATACAGCCTTCAAAATATTTAAAGAGCTTCCTAGTGGAGTTGGGATTGGGGAACAAAGTAGACAATGCTTTCAGGAAGGTAGAAATGCCTTGGGAACAAGAGCAGTTCATAGACAAACCCCAAATATCCACTTAGAGTTTCTGTCACAGCCCCACACCTAATGTGGAGAGTTCTTGTGTTCTGGAGCCCAAAGTCCAGGTCAAGCTCCCACCAGAACCTCCCGGAGACCCGAGGATGGCGTGAGTGGTGCCAGGGCCTTCTGGCTTGGTGAGCAGCAGAGCAGAGCCGAGCTCTATGCACATCTCCGCTTAAGCAGACAGATTTATGCAGCTGTGGCTAAGAGGCCCTGGGAAACCATTTATTGTTAGATTAAACCTGTGGTTTCTGGAAGCCTTTTTCCAACTCAGCACGCTATGCTATTAGAGGCCTGACATGCTTTCTACTCATGCAGAGAAGAACTTCCAGGGTATTATTCAAAGAGCATCCCAACCCTTTGCACAAGTTCACTCAGCACATCTGGGAGTCTCCGCTACGTTGACAAGTCAACAGTCCCCACTGTCTTGATTGCCACAATGAGGTCGCAGGAGCAGGCTCAGTGAAGAGCAGGCACTGCAGAGTGTACAATTAACCTGCAGATTGCGGTTTGTGGCTGCATGTCCCCCAACCTCCATTACCACTTGGCAGCTGAGCATCTTCATTCGCTCAACAGCTGAAGGAGCCTGAAGGGAACAAGCTCCTTTCCTCGCTAGGGTTGTGACTACCTTGTCTTCCTTTCACTCATAAATAATTTCTGTTCTGCCTCCTGCTCGCTTTTCTTCATTGCAAACCTCTCTGGTCTTAGAGGAGCTAACACAATGCCTTTTCCAGATGGACACAAATACTAGCAGCCCTGTCCAGCTTCTCTCTAGCAAAGCCCCCCAACACTGCCTTGTTTTGGACCTCACAAGCCTTTGCATCTAGCCCAGACCCAGAGGCATCAACATCTGCACTGGTGGCTTTGGCTTCACACATCCCATGAGTACTAGCAACCTTCCACAGGGTGTTCATCTATTCTAGTCAATAGAATGTTTTTAGGTTTTAGATATAAGAAAGAGAAATTCTCACTATTATTTTTGTGATAATCCAAGTTCTTTAGGGGTCTCATGAGAAGTATTTAAGACAGAAGTTGCAAACTACTGGCCCATGAGCCAAATGTAGCCTGCAGACTTTATCTGACAAATGCAAGTTAATTTTTTTTAATTGGTTGACAACATTTTAAAATAGGGTTGCTCCATCTAAAACCTCAGATGAGCTGTTCTGAAAAGAGCAGTCCTGTATTCCTACATGTCAACCCTGCCTGAAGCTGAGCATAGCTGCTACCCTTGGATGGATGTGATTTCTAGTTCTCTCCAACCCCACCACCTCGACTATTATACACCCACCCTTATCAACCATGATCATACCTACCTAGCCCTGGATTAACATCCCAATATTGCTATGAGCCTTGCACTGTGACCTAGAATATTTTACTTTAAAAAAGGTCCTGCCCAGCTGGTGTTGTTCAGTGGTTGAGCATCCACCTATGAACCAGGAGGTCATAGTTTGATTCTGGTCAAGGGCACATGCCCTGGTTGTGAGTCCCATCCCCATTAGAGGGCATGCAGGAGGCAGCCAATCAATGAATCTCTTTCATCATTAATGTTTCTATCTCTCTCTCCCTCTCCCTTCCTCTTTGAAATCAATAAAAATATATTTTTTAAAAGTCTGTCAACATAAAGAAGCTTCCATTCTAACTGAGAAATGGATTAATATTTATATAGATGAATTAGTTATAAAACATGAAAACTTAGACATGCCTAAACAGCCAACCTGGACATTCATGTAATACATTTCATTGACATCTTACTGACTCCCAGGCACCAGGATTCAGAGGTGAGTATGACAAAGTGCCTGCCCACAAACAGCTTGTAATCTAACAGAGAAAATACACAAGAAAGCCACCCCTTTCTTTCCAATATGATATATGCACTGTTTGGAAATATAATTTAAATTTTAATCACTCTAAAAATAATTGGTGTTTTAAAGCAAAGATAGTTATGTGTGTTTGTAGCACATGTAAAATGAAATGTTTGACAACAATAGAATTAAAGATGGGAGGGAAGATCTGGGAGAACACTGTTTTCAGGTCGTTACAGTTTGTGTCACATAGCATTGTATTATTTGAAAGAAAATACATCATAATCAAACAGCTGAAAATCCAAGGTAAAGATAAATCATGAAGGCAGACAGAGGAAACGAATTATATATAGAAAAAAATAAGCAAGGAATGAAAAACATAAAATTCCAATATTGTTTTATCTGAGATATGAGATAGTTGGCAAGAAGATGGGGTAGGGAAGACCCCCATGGGTGAATTCAGGAGTGTTAGTCATATTCTGGTTCTCTAAGTGGCTAATGGATTCATAGGTATTTATTTTATTATGATTTATAGCTTTGCAAGAAATACACATGTACATTATTTTTGTATCTATTAAATATCATGTATAAAATTGTGAGATTATTTAATTTTGTATCTCCTACCAAGAAAATGTATTCTGTATCAGGAAAGGTGGGTTTTGAGTTAGGGGTGGGGTGGAGTGAATGCTGTCATCTACTGAAAAAAGACCTGTAGTCCCAGTCCTGGATACAGTGCTTCTGGTGACTGGCCCATCAAAAGCCAGTACTGACATTGGGGACTTTTAAAAATCCTGCGGCCGTCGGGGAGGGGGTGGTGTTTGTTGTCTTTTGGGATGCACTAAGAAATATGTGCAACTCAGTCTACCTCTCTTTGGGAGAGATATGAATGTTCTTAATGTGCCCTTTCTAATTTTTCATAGAATCTGTTAGTTATGTGAGAATATTATCTCCGAGCCAGGTCATTGCTCTAAATTGTCTTGACACCCAGAAAAAGCAATGAGCTAGCTCTTTATTTAAATTAGGTAATCACACTGCCCCCAGAATCAGAAGGAAGGCGGGAAAGTGTGGGCTGCAGATGGAATTGGTTTAAGGAAGCGTTTGGAATAACAGAGTGAGTCTTCTGTCTGAACCGTGCTTGAATGACATACCCGTGAGGTTAATTGGGTAAATTCCACTTGTTTGCTTACTCCTTCAGTCACAAGTGCATGGGAGCCACCATCTCTTAAAATAAATGCTTGCTCTAATTGGAAGCCATTGATTATGTTTGCGTTTTCCCAGTGTGGCCTGAAAGAACTGAACAGCCAAATAAAATTAAGTACCAACAGAGCATAGAAGTAATTGTTGTGAAATTGGTTGTGGGCTTGTTCTGTCGAAGAGAACAGATGCAGGTGGGGAGCATCCTGTGTGCATCATGCCACGTAAAGTCCACTGTGAGGCAGCTCACCACTTCACCTGCAGACAGCAGCAGGCCCAGTGGGGCTGAAAATCAAGGAAGGGCTTCCAATAATTATCCACTGCTTAGGCCTGGAAATCAAGTGGCAAAAGTTGATTGGATGTCATAACAAAACACACACACACACACACACACACACACACACACTCTGTGTGGCCAAATTATTATGTGTTCAGAGATCATAATCTGGCCACTCAATGTATATATATATGTGTGTGTGTACAAATGTATATGTATACAGGGTGAGGCAAAAGTAGGTTTACAGTTGTGAGTATGTGAAACACAGAGTTTATTATTGTATTGTTTATTATTATATAATTTTCCATTCAAACAAATCTAAACCTACTTTAGCTCCACCCTTTGTATATATACCATTTGAATATGATATACAACATATCCTATCTAATAAGAGTACTATGCAAATTGACCATACCTCCACTACACCCTTCAGCCAATCAGAGCAAGTATGCAAATTATCCCAACCAAGATGGCTACAGCCACAGAGTTAAAGAGAGGCATGGGTTGCCCCTGGAGATGGAGGAAGCCAAGCTTTTCCAGCAGGCCTCCACTTAAGTCAATGAAGTTTCAATGGCTATGCAAGCAGAAGGCTTGGCTCTGCTCCAGGCTACAAACTTTCAATTGTAGAAAATAAATAAGTCCCAGATACCAGGGCCTCTACTTGGGTTACCAGGGGGTGTGGCCAGCCTGCAAACCACCACAGGTCCCTTGCCCAGGCCACCCTACACCCCAAGGGAACATCCACCCTGATCCAGGACACCCTTCAGGGCAAACCAGCTGGCCCCCACCCATGCACCAGGCCTCTGTCCTATCTAATAAAAGAGTAATGCAAGATTGACCATTACTCCAACACACAAGATGACTGCCCTCATGTGGTCAAAAGATTCTGCCCCCCTGTGGACACAAGATGGCCACCACAAGATGGCCAGCAGAGGAGGGCAGTTGGCAGGGACCAGGCCTGCAAGGGAAGGCAGTTATGGGTGATCAGGCCAGCAGGGAAGGGCAGTTAGGAGGGACCAGGCCTGCAAGGGAGAGCAGTTGGGGGTGATCAAGCCTGCAGGGGAGGGCAGTTAGGGGTGACCAGGCCAGCAGAGGAGGGAAGTTGAGGATGACCAGGCCTTCAGGGAAGGGCAGTTGTGGGGGGACCTAGGCCTGCAAGGGGGTGGCAGTTAGGGGCAAACAGGCTGGCAGGGGAGCAGTTAGGCATCAATCAGGCTGGCAGGAAAGTGGTTAGGGGTGATCAGGCTGGCAGGCAGAAGCCATTAGGGGGCAATCAGGAAGGCAGGGAGGTTTGCAGTTGAGAGCTAGAAGTCCTGGATTGTGAGAGGGATGTCTGACTGATCGTTTAGGCCTAATACAGGTAGGATTGAGCCTAAAAGGGCAGTCAGACATCCCTCAAGAGGTCCCAGATTGGAGAGGGAGCAGGCTGGGCTGAAGGACACACACCCCCATGCACAAATTTTGTGCCCTGGGCCTCTAGTATAATATATATGTATATATGAATGCATAATATGTATAATACATCTAATATTTAACATATAATAATATATAAGATATATAACATGTATACATTAAAGATATATAATATGTATATGTTTACACATGTTCTCCCACTTTTAAAGAAGGCAATCCCCAAACTGTCCCAAATTACTTGTCACCTTAGGCCTGGCCTCTGTGTCACAGTGTTAAGCCATTGAATTCACTCAGTCCTTTATTCATTCAGGAGGGAATGTGTGCTCAACACACACAGACACAGCATTCTGCCAAGTTGCACAGATGTGAACCAGATATTATATTCCAATACTTCTCAGCTAGCAGACAAGACAGCGAGTTAAATAATTAAAACCAACCCCTTTGACTCTCTATTTCAACATCTCTTTTATTCTCTTACAGCTCTTTCTCAATGTGAAAGAGAAATACTTTACCTATTTGGTGCTTACTGTCCCATTGGACTCGAAGCTCTGCGAGGGCAGGGCCACCTTTTTTTGGCTCACAGCAGCGCCTCAGTACAAATGCATTCTATATTGCCTAATGGAAGTGTGCGTGGGTTGCTGGGGGAACCACGTGGGTGCTCTCTAATTCACCCTGGGGGTTGAGGACAGCTTTATGCAGAAAGGATGCATGGGCTGATGTGTGGGGTTTTCTGGAGGGCAGGTGAAGAAGAGTTTTCCAGGCTAAGGACAGAGCATGTGTCCCAGGCCACATACAGAAAAGAGCAGCTTCTGCACCTGCTTTTAAAATCCTGCAGATTAAGGTTCCTTCCAACTCAACGTGTCACAATCTTAATCCTAACATGGTATATATTTCTGTTTTCAAGACAGTATTTTAGATCACTTATTTTTGAACCACTACAGGACATTGAGTTTTTCTGAACATTAGAATATTTCATTTTAAAAAAACCAGTTTGACCCTGATAAGATGTGTATTAAGGTTGTTTTTTCTTTGTTCTACTCCCAATTTTATAATTACAAAATTTCATTAAATCCTTTTCTGCTGAGGTAAACAAGACTCTTTTGAGAGCCATTGTAAAGAAACTGGTTAGCCCGAGTTGGTTTGGCTCAGTGGATAAAGAGTCAGCCTGCAGACTGAAGGGTCCTGGGTTTGATTCTGGTCTAGGGCACATGCCCAGGTTGCAGGCTCAATTCCCAGTAAGCGGAGCGGGCGGGTGTTTCTATTTCTTTCCTTCTCCCTTCCTCTTTGAAATAAATATAAATACGTATTAAAAAGAAAAGAAACTATTCTTGAATAAAACTATATAACTCATAAGGTTCTTACCATTAATTCAGCTGAGATATTGGTTTCATAACTATTAGCCAATGATAAGGAAAGGAAAGTCTTTGACTGAGTGTGTCAGGCAGACCATCCTATGGAGAAAGTATATCATATACCTGTGTAATATACATGAGAAGATATTGTATAGGCATATATATGCTATGAATATAGGAGGAAACTGTCTACCAAAGATGTTAAATAACTTGTCCAAAGTCAAACATTAGGGAAATAATAGAAGCAAGATTGAAAGCCAACTATGTTTATCCCTGAAGCTTGTGCCTTCATTTATAGGCCAGTAGAGCCATGCATAGCGTGGGGTAAGGGTATAGACCAGTGTTTCCAAAACTGTTAGTCATCCAGGAAGTACATGGTGGTGCCATTTGCTTTGGATAAATAGATTTGAGACACTTTAAACAGCTAGTTTTATTGCAAGACTTAGCAGAAACTTTCATATGCATGGAATGGAGGAGAGCATGTATTTATTTTACAAATTTTTTTTACCACAAAAAACTTTTTGAATTTTTATTTTGGTCCTCATAGTGATCTGCTTGATGCTTCTCAGAACCAAGTTCAGGAACACAAGTTGAAAAATATTGACGTAGATAATAAATACCACTACACACACCTCTGGGATCCCTTTTAATTTGAGTGCAGCTTCAACTTACATCTTCCTGAACCACAAAACGTCTGCGTTTTTCTACATATTTTTTTTCTCTGTGTCTTAAATGTCCTCTCTCTACCCCACACACTGGATCTTCTTGGGAAACCATCTGCCTCTCTCCCTTTTCTGCCAGCCTTCCCCTGATTCCCCCAGGCCAACTTGTTACTGGCTCTTACACACTCTCAGTATCTCTTGTCACTTAGAACTGTAATAGGCCCTTTCCTTTCTGCCAGCCCACTGGGTAGTAACTGCATTGAGGTCAGGGACTGTCTTTTTATACAAAGATCCCTATCACCTAACATACTGATTGGTACATAGGAGGCAGTCAATGCATGCTTGATGAATGAATGAATGAGTGAATTAATGAATGAATGAGTCAACTAGCCTTACTGGTTTGGGAATGGGTGGGTTGAATGAGTTTAAATTGTTGATTGCAGTCAGCTGGTAGAGAGTCTTACCTTCAAAGCTTTGAAGTTTTTGCCTTATCAGGTAGTTAGGGAAGCTTTTAAAAGGTTGTGAGTGGGAAACTTAAATAATTTATTTTAAAATGGCATTTAAAGAAGATCAATTGGGGAGGCCAATATGAAGACAAGAGGTCTGTAAAGAAGCATTGCAGCATCCAGGCATTAGGTGGTGATGGCAAAGATCACCCTCATTGCTTATGTATAGGATTGGCTTGAGATGGATGATAAGGTGAGATATTTCATTTGAAAAGCAGATATCATTGTGGAGCAGTGTAAGGAACACAAAGATGAAAAATACATACTCCTTGCTCTCCAAAGTTTCATAAGGAAGATGGATGGATGATGCTCACAAATAATACACTATAGAAATCTAAGTATTCTGTATAGCGGTACAAAAAATAATAATAAAATAAAATAGAACTAGAGAAACCAAGACGATTTCAAATGAGGAGGTCTGGGAATATCTCAGAAAGCAGGGAGGGCTAGGGAGATGGACGAGATTCCACAGCCCCAGGCTGGGGCTGGATGGAGCTTTTTGTGGACACCCAGCAGGGCCCACCCTGATAACACTCAGCCAGTGACCTTGGTCTAGGCTGGTTCAGGTTGGCCCTCACCCTTTTAAGGACATACATTTTCAGCCTGCAATGGTGAAGGGGGGTCTTTGTTCCCCACATCTTCTTCAATAATTTTTAGGCCTATGTTCAGCAATCCCCCAGGTTTTCCCATTCTGGTGCTTTATGCAAAAGTGAGCAAAAGAGCAAAAACCTTGACATGCCTCCGTTCTTCTGGTGAGAAAACAATCTACACATACACCTCCTTTAAAGGTCAGAAACCCAATGAGGGCCGAGTTCCCATTCCAGTTTTACAGATTAAGAAACCTGAGGCTCCGAGACATTAACTTATGTGCTCAGTTCAGTCTTGTATCGGCCTCATATTGAGGAGCCCTGATTCCCAGGGATACCTCTTTCCAAAGGGAACAGTTTCATCGGTAGCTTGCCTGACATCCCTCTGAGAGTCTTCAGCTGGAGAAAGATGGTGAATTCCAATTCTCATGAAAGCCATCCACCCAGGCATTTTACAAACTTGAGATTTGGAAAAACAGTGTGGCAAATTGAAGAATTCCAATTCTGCCCCTCAGTCGCTTGTACCTTTGGCCAGACACTTTTGTCTATCACCTGTAAACCAGGGACAGAGGTTCCCGACTGGCACCCTCAGGCTGTGATGAGGAGTTGATAGACAGTGCACTGAAACCTTTGACAACTCGGAAAACATGGAGGGACGGGGGTCAACTCTGCCACCTCCTCACTTGTAAAAAAAAGAGAGAGAGAGAGAGAGAAGCCAGCCCCCGAATTCTGTCATTGGCACCTATGCAATGGATCCTATGCATCTCTTCAGCAGAAACATTGACCCCAAGGGGTTACTGACCCTTGATGTTTTAAGTAATTCCCCACTAAGGGAGCTTTCAGAAGCCAGATCTCAGAATCCTGAGTTCCTATAGAACAGTTCCTTTCTAATGCTGCGACCCTTTAATACAGTTCCTCATGTTGTGATGACCCCCAACCATAAAATTATTTTTGTTGCTACTTCATACCTGTAATTTTGCTACTTTTAGTGAATCATAATGTAAATATCTTGTTTTCGTCTTAGATTCTATAGCGGCGATTGAGAACCGCAGAGTTACAACCCATAAGTTGAGAATTGCTAGCAGCGTCGCCTAAGATCATTGGAAAACATAGATATTTACATTACGATTCATTAACAGTAGCAAAATTACAGTTATGAAGTAGCAACAATAATAATTATGGTTGGAGGTCACCACCACATGAGGAGCTGTATTAAAGGGTCGTGGCATTAGAAAGGCTGAGAACCACTGCTGTAGGGCTTAGCCTAGAGCAAGGCACAGAGAGCTCCCCTCCGAGCATGCCCTCAAATTGCCTAGCCTTCGTCTTGACAGGGCACAGTGTCTGCTCTCCTCAACTGAGGCTAAGTGACTTGCTGCTGGAAGTCAGACCTGATAGAGACGGCCTCCAGGCCCACCTGACAAGCTCTCTTCCCTTTTCTTCTCCCTGGGGCAGGGGGGAAGCTGTCAGCAGCCACCACGCCTAATGAGATTGCCCTGAGGGACTGTGCACATCTGGTCTCAGCATCAGCCTTTAATGGGGAATGTTCATCATCTGCAAATGTTGGTGCTGGTGCTGCGCCCACCTGCACCGTATAGGTGCTGGCTTGCCACCTGCTCGGCACCCCCAGGCTTCGCTGGAAGACTCCTGGCTCAGTCCAGCATTGACTGAGCCGACTGCTGGGTCTATGAAACTCTCGTGTGCACCTTGTTTTTACAAGGTGATGTCCTGGAACTGAACCCTGAAAAACACAACTCAGACCTGCCAGATTCAGAGTTAAGGCCAGAACAAATCACTGGACACCAGATTTCCGGATCCGGGGGATCATTCCCCATCCCCCACCCCCGCAGGGTCCTGCTTCAGATGTGTTGCTTCTCAGGTTGCATGGACATAGCTTAAATTCTGCCAAATTCTTGGGTTCGTATGTTCCTGCCAAGGTCAGCAGGAACTCAGTTAATCTGCTGGGTGAGTCTAGCTGGGAACCAAAACTGGGGAGAAGCTGATGATTTAAAAAATCCCCTTCCGTGCATCAAAGATGGAACGTGCCCAGCCACATTTCAAACATCAAACAGAAACATGCACCTATTTTGCTTGGGTGACTTCTCTGGTTTTAAGTTGCTGTGAAAATAACAGTTACAATTGTATTAAAAAGGCAACTGCATTTGAAACGTGGGAGAATGGGAGGACCAAAGCGAGCATACTCTCAAATTGCCTTGTTTTGACAGGGCCAGAGTCTGCTATCCTCAACTGAGGCCAGCAGTTAACAGGAACATTTGCTGGGCACATTCTACACAGACTTGGTGCCCAGGGAAAAGCTTCCCATTTCACACAAGGGGCTCTGGCTTGTCAGTTACCTTCTGGAATCTCTGGGCAACCGGGTCTCTTGTCTGCTCAGCTCCTCAAGTCTTTTTTTCCTCACCTCATCCAGAAGAGTAACCTACCCCGAGAGCCATTTTAAAATGTGGGCCTTCTTGTTCAGCCATGGGGTACAGAGGCCAAGATGCCAGATATGGAGCCCTGTCTACTCAGGTAGCTTTGTAGAGAGGAAAAGCCATCCACAGCCAGGTGTTACCCTCGGACCACATCCTGTGCAACCACCTGTCCCAAGGGTCCCCGGAACATGGTCTCCATGACTTGGTAAAGCCCCTTAATGTATGTGAAAGACGATCTGTCCCCATTGCCCCCAGTAGCTCCTAGTCACCACGCTTACTTGTCCGGGCAGAAAGTCCTGAAAAAATACATTTAAAAAAATATAAGAGCCACAGAGAATCTGCTTTGGCTGAATTCAAAAAGAAGAATCATGTGTACAGAGAGGCCCTTCTGATTTAGTGAGTCATTCATAACTCAGTGTATCACCCTTTTGTTCTGGGCAGGATTTTAATCAGAGGTGGAACTTATTCACTGGCGATGTCATCTAATTTTTTATCTGTGCACCCACCTGCTGAGAAATAGTTAGGATTTTCTCTCTGCCCAGCTCCTGGGGTTCTTCTAATCAGAGACTGAGCACTGAGGGTTTTGTAATCATTTTTTATATTGTTATTACTATATCACAATGTTCTGGAAATGTCAGGTTCTCCTACCTCTTGGGTACTAAGCTGACATATAAATGAAGGACCCCAAGTGATGTTGAAAAACTAAAGGACCTCGAGTGCGATAAATAGGAACCAGCCTGATCTCTTCCATCACCCACCACCTATGCTGCTGAGGCCAGGTCCTAGGGAGGATGGCACCTCCTCAGATAGGTGCCAGGATCTCTGCCCATTTGAAATGTAAAATACAAACAATCGTGTTTTCCTAGGTTAATGAGATTCCAAGCAAATCTGTAGTTTTGGCAGGTTATTTATCAAAGTGTGGGGCCCAGAGACTGAAATACAGGGGTTGTGCTTGCTTCAATAGCCCCACAGTGACACAGGCATGGTCCACTGGAGCCAGAAAGGACTGTGAAGATCAGCTTGTCCCAGCTGACTCGTACTTCACAGATAAGTTTCAAGGTTTGTTCAAATTCACACAGCAAGACAAGGGATGTAGCTGAAACCAGAACCCATATTTCCCAGCTGCAAGCCTGGTGCCCTCCCTCCCCCATCTCTCCCTGCAAGCCAGACCTGCTAGTCTGTCGCAAAGCACCTCACAGATCACATCGGCTGGATATTTTGTTCCC
The DNA here is from genome assembly GCA_004026805.1 of Lasiurus borealis. NCBI lineage: Eukaryota > Metazoa > Chordata > Mammalia > Chiroptera > Vespertilionidae > Lasiurus > Lasiurus borealis. The sequence goes on along the minus strand of PVJN01006793.1, from coordinate 56,174 downwards.
AGAAAATTATGGGTGTGACGAATAGAAACCAAATCTCACTATCCAGAAAAGAAATATATTGGAAGAGTAGGGGTAGCCTTCAAAATTCATAGGAAAGCTAAAGAAACAGGCTGAGCGAAATGGGGCAAAAAAGCAAGGGTAGCTTCTGGGGGCCTGGACTACAGAAAATAATGGTCAGTTCTAGCCAGGGCAGGCCTTTGAATGATCTGTTTTCTTCTTTCATGATTCCCTTCAAGAGCGAGGGTCCCTAGAGACCTTGATCTCCAGGCCTGGCTAATTCATTGATATTGCAAGCTAAGCAAATGTGATTTGGGATTTGGGTTGCAAAGCTTAAACATTCGGTGGACTGTACTTCCTGGAGAGAGCACCCAGTTGGCCCAGTGTGGATTACCTGCCTATTAGGTGTGGATGCTGAACAGCCAACACCAATGTCCTGCATGTGGACATTGCTAGTGTTCACTCGTATTTTCTTATCTCTTTGAACTCCAGCACAAGAGGAATAGCTCCCCTATCCTCTGGAAGTAGACATAGCCATGGGGTTTGAGTGAGCTCATGAAACTGGAACAGAAGGGAATTGGGTCCCTATGGGGAAGGAAGCTTTTAAGAACTGGTATGTGACTCTGCACATTCTCCCTCACCTTCCATAGCCAACCCTCAGGCCTTATGTTGACATAACAGCTTCATAATCTCTGAGGATGCGCCAGGTCTTCAACAGAGTCCTTGTGGTTGTTAACAACTGCACAACTTGGACTCTAACCAATGCACCTGCTTACACGGTGTCCTGCTTAGAGTGTTTATACAAAAGGAACCCATCGATGGCAAACATCCCACCACATAGCCTGGGGAGGAATCTGTGTATCTTGAAGCCTCAGTGGTGTGCTGACAAGATGGGTAGTCTGTCACTTTATCCCAATCCTGTCCAGAACAGTGTTTGCCGAATTTCATCCCATTAACCTGAGCTGCATAGGCTAAGAGGATTATTATTGAACTTGAGGCCCAACGCATGAACATTTGTGCAAGAATGGGCCTTCCTTTGCCTCGCTACTGGCACCATCTTGGCTCTGGCTGGAGCCACTTTTCTGCTCTGGCCCAGAGCCACCTTTCTGCCTTCCCATGCTGCCCAGAGGCCCAGTGGCTGGGGTGGTGCAGAATGACTGCATTGTCGCCATGGCGATGACATAAACGTCCCGCCCCAGCCCTGGCCTTTGGGCACCTGCATATGCAAATTAATTCATCATCTTTGTTGGGTTGATTTGCATACTCAATCCTTATTGGCTGGTGGGCACTTCACAGGTATGGTTAATTAGCATGTTACTCTTTTATAAGTGTAGATAAGAAGCCAATGTCAAGCAGGAAGTTTCCTCATCAGCAGCCAGCTTGCTGTCTTAACTAGTGAGTGTTTATGGAAAGGAGGAGTCAGTGGTGGGTTTATATAAAGAAGATCTGCTTCTCTCCCTACATACGTGATTTTATCTCGAGGCCTGTTTGGAAGTGCTGGACTTCCTAAAGGAGAAAAAACACAGTGTGTGTGTGTGTGTGTGTGTGGTGTAGACCCTCTGATTTATCCCTGAATCAAACAACCCAGTTAATGCATTGGTACAGGGTGGGCATGAGTTGGCACTATCCAGCCCAGGTCTCTGAGTTGCCCAAGCTCAGATTCCTTGCAGAACATGGAATGAGCAGGACACTTCTGTGACTGCTTTTTTCCATTTTCTGAGAGCGTAGGAAAGATACTAAGTCAGACACAGGAGAGAGAGCGTTTTGTGCTGTTTATTTTTCAGTGCATTTCACAGTGTCCTTTTAACACTTCTGCTTTTCATCTTCCAACCCTGGCCAGACTTCCCAGGTCCCCTCTAGTGTCTTTCTTCAAGATCTTCAGAAACCTCCCAATGTTAACTTTTTGATTTATGTTCTCTCTCCATTTGACATTGAAAGTAGCTATGCTTAACTAAACTTTGTGCTCTGTGATTGGGTCTAAATTGGAAGAAAGATAAGTCCAAAATAAAACAAAGTGAATTAAAAATAATTATGTTGTAAGTGTACAGGAGAAAAGGGTTGCAACACCTGCAGCTTGAATTTGTTGAAGAATAGTGCCCATAATGGGATGACTCTGGGTGCAGGGCAGGGTCTGCAGGGGTCAGTAGGGAAGGAGAGAAAGCATTCAATTTGAGTCACTGCAGATGTGAGGTGAGAAGCCACGAAAAGTCATGTGTCTGAAGGATAACAACCAGTAAAAATGACTGGAACAATGATTGGAAGCCAGAACACCTACAACCCATAATAATCTGGTATAGGAAATGTTTCATCTTCTTTTTTTTTCTTCATTTTGTGTTGGTTTCAGGTGTACAGCTTAGTGGTTAGTCATATACGTTACATAGTGTTACTCTTGATATTTCCAGTACCCACCTAGCTTCAGACATAGTTATTACAATATTATTGATTATATTCATAGATATAGAGAACAAACTGATGGTTACCAGAGAACAGGAGGATTGGGGACTGAGTGAAAAAGGTGAAGAGATTAAGAAGCACAAATTGGTAGATACTAAATAGTCACAGGGTATAACGTGCAGCACAATGAATGTACTCAAACCAGGTTCTGACGGATCCCGTGATGGTGTTGATGTTGGAGCCCTTCGTGGTGCCCGTAGTTCCCACATGGAGAATCCCTGACCTTGGCCAGCATCCCTCCCCTTTTGTCCTCCGGGTTTTGTGCAGCGAGGCTTCCTAGGTAACCAGGTGCCGAATTCTGCAGACCCTTGTGATGAAACACATCAAGCCTTGATGAAGTTTCTTTTTGTCTTTTACTTAAATTAATTTAGTGATTTATATGGACCACACTTCATATAGCGCAAGCATGTCAAACTCAAAGCCTACCACGGGCCAAATAAGCTAGGTTTAAGTTTATGTGGCCCGCAAGAAAAACAAAAGCTCCAATTTTCATAGAAATATAGATTTATTTTGATAGAGACATGCTGAATACAAAGAGCTGAAATAAATGAGTAATCGTTAACATAAAAATTAATATTTTTCTTCAACATTAACCAGACACTGAATAACTGCACAAATTAATAAGTGTAATGCAAATAAACCTATTTTTCTTGTTCTCCGAAAGTGAAATATTTCCTGTTGCGCACACCAAACAAGTCAGTCCAAGACTAATGACGTGACAGTTGGCTGCTAAAATATTTGCTGCTAGTGCTAGTGGAGAGAAATGCCTGTGTGTAAGGTGAGTAAGGGAAATGAATGCAACACAATTATAGTAATCAGTCATTAGGGAATGTTGTAGTTCATTATTAATAATTATGTATAACAGGATATTGTAAAAATTAAGTTATGAAATTTTTATTAAAACATTTCTTACTCCCTAGCTGGTTTGACTCAGTGAATAGAGCATCGGCCTGTGGACTGAGGAGTCCCAGGTTCGATTGTGGTCAAGGGCACATGCCTGGGTTGTGGACTTAATCCCCAGTGGGAGAGTTGCAGGAGGCAGCCAATCTATGATTCTCTCTCATCATGTATATTTCTATCTCTCTGTCCTTCTTTCCTTCCTCTCTAAAATCATTAAAAAAATAAAAATAAAACGTTTCTTACATACTGTTATATTGGCTAGACTGCAAAAATATTCGTTGTGGGCCACATGCAGTCTGAAGGCCATGAGTATGACATGCTTGGTGTAGTGCAGTGGTCAGCAAACTCAGTCAGCAGAGCCACATATCAACAGTACAACGATTGAAATTTCTTTTGAGAGTCAAATTTTTTAAACTTAAACTATATAAGTAGGTACATTGTTATTAACTTTATTAGGGTACTCTTAAGCTGGCCTTTGATAAAAATGTCCTCAATCTGATTAAGGTACATTTGCTGTGGTCGACCCATTCCAACTCTTCCATCCACACTCGTCTTGTATACTTGTTTCGTCCATCTCCTATCATTCATCCTCTCTATATGTCCAAACCATCTCAATATACCTTTCTCAAACCTCGACACTACATCTTTCACAACGTTCCCTAAAATTAACTTAATAAACTTTACTTAAAGTTTTTTTGTCTTAAACTATAGTTACATTGAATAAAACTTAATATCATATCTAATAATGATATTATTTATTGATGAAATTAAATTCCTTACAATATCTATAAAATTAAATCATGACAATGAGTGACAAACACTAATGTGAACAATGGCCTTGCATCTCTTTGGAAAGTTTGGGTAAGTCTGGTTTGTATGTTGTTGTTTTTTATTTTAGGCATGATTTCAGATTCTCATCAATAAGACAATTTCTCAATTTACTCTTGATAAGGTTCATGCTTGAAAATGATTGTTCGCATAAATATGTAGATCTGAATAAGGAAGGAACAGCAAACGCTAGTTTTTTCAATTGATTAAATGAGTCAGGAATACTATTCCAGGTATTAAAAATCAACCTATCTTCCTTCTCCAGGTCTTTCAAAGCAGACCCACTTGTGCTGTGAACCAAGTTCACATTTGTTTTTCTCCAATATTTCTATATCAGCACAAATACATTCAAATTTCGAGCTCCACAAATCTTTGTTTTCTAAATCCAGCAATTGCATTTCAAAGTTGCCAATGTCAATATTAAAGGGAGAAAAAAATTAATTCTGTTACAGTGGCATTAAGAGGTTTTTTAACAAAGCTAACATCGCTTTGCTGTTTCCGAATTCCTGAAACCTGTTGAGAAAAGCTTCCCTCATACTTAAAAGTGTTGTTTTGAAATAGCAAATGTCAATATCAGAATTATTTTCTTGGCGATGTTTCAACAGGCTTGGAAAGTGAATCAAAGTTTCTCTTTCAAAATCTTGAGCAAAAAGATAATTTGTTTTCGAATAAAATAACTTCTAACATGGAAAAAATTGTTTCCTTTCCCCTGTAGTTTACGATTAAGCTGGTTTAGATGAGACGTAAAGTCTACCATGAAATAAAATATTTGGACCCACTGATCATTCGTTAGTTCTGGATAGTGAACACCCTTCTCAAGGAGAAATGCTTTAATTTCTGTTAATAAGGAAGCAAAAGGTTTCAAAACGTTTCCTCTTAATAACCATCGTACTTTGTTATGCAGCAGATCTATGTACTCACTCTCCATTTCAACTAAAAATTCTTTAAATTGGCGATGATTAAGAGCTTTAGCTATAATGAAATTGGTAATGTTAATCACCAGTTCCATATCTTTGCAAATTTCTTCTGGAAATGTCTGTGCACAAAGCGCTTCTTGATGAATGATGCAATGGTAAGTATCTCGTGATTAATTTTTTCTTTCAAAAGAGCAACAAACCCGTTTCTTACGTCTGTCATACTTTTCGCCCCATTTGTTGAAATTGAGACAGTCTTATCAAGTGGAATATGATGTTTTTCAATGCACTCAATTACAGCATTTCCTATATCCTCTCCATGTATTTGACCTTTGAGTGGCAATAATCCTAAAAATTCTTTAGGACCCGTAGATGAAATAAATCGTACAAGAAGTGAAACTTGCGCTGTATCATTTTTGTCACAAGACTCATCAACTGCCAGTGATAAAGCTGAAACCAATTTAAGATCTTCAACTTGCTGGTCAGTTATATTTGAAGACATTTTGACTGTTCTATCTTTCACTGTTTTAACAGACAGTGGTAACTATTTTTGAATATCTGCTTTGCTCTTAAAATCTCGAAATAGCTCTTCGGATGCATTTATAAAACAACTCTTTATGTATTCACCGTCTGTATATGGTTTTCCTCTCTAAGCAATCTCTTAACCACAAAACTTGTAAGATTAACATTGTTGGAAGATTGCATCCAGTAATTAAATACAGAACTTTATTTTCCTTGACTCTTCTGAAGTTCCTCAACTGCTTTCTTCCTTGCATCACCGACAGGATATTTAGTACAAAATGACACGTGTTTAGTTGTAAAATGTTTGATTTCTTGTTATGCACCAATTTTTCCTGACAAGACAGGTCAGAAGGCCATTTAAGTTTTGAGTAAATGCGAAAGTCTCGGTTCATTCAACTTTAAATTCAGTTTTCATCTTCTGTTTTTCTTTGCTCCTTCTTTGTAGCCATATCAAACAGGGAACCTAAAAAAAAGTCATTTTATAATAATAAAGCCACCAACACAAAATAATTATAATTCTTAAATTGATGACAAAAATACCTGTAGGATTTGCAGCTGGTTGGAAAAATACAGGAAACTTTATGCTTCGAGGAGGTACTTTTGTCACCGTGTGCAATTTGTGGACGTGAATAACACTAACCACTGCACAATGAGACTGCTGACTGACTGGCTCACTTAGCTAGGGCATGAATCTCGAGCACCTCCCGCTCACCCCCCCCATGCGTATCCCGCTGCCCACCTGCGCCGCGTCTCCCGTCACCTGACAGACCAACACCCCCACTTCTGTCGCTACTTCTTCAAAAATAGACTCACCCAGGCTGAAAACCGACTTCTGCACACGGGCCATGAAGTTTCAATCACACTGTATGTGCACACCCGCACATGGTATTTTGTGGAAGAGCCCCACTCAAGAGGCCAAAGAGCTGCATGTGACTCGTGAGCTGTGGTTTGCCAACCACTGGTGTAGTGGGATGATCCTTTACATGTTCTATTATCCTAAGTAGGAAGGCCCGATGAAGTAGGCATAGCTATAGCTCTGCTCACCTCCACCGGCAGGGCCTGGCCCGGGGAAAGCATAGGGCAGCACCTGGCTGGCCCTCCATTGTCACCTGAACCAGGCCTGGACCCTCTCCACCCAGACAGCACCACAGCAGGAAGGGCAGGGGTGCGGGTCTCAGAAGCACGTGCAGCCATTTCTTCCTGCAGAAAGAGACATGCACCTGTTTGCACCAGAACAATCTCACAGTCACCTGGGCTGTGCCAGCCACACCTCCTTGCTCCTTGTTTTACTTTGGGAGTTGGAGCCTGCATCCTAACTCTTTTTGTCACACTGGTTTCCTTCACCACGCTCATGAAAACTTGCACTATCTGTCTGCTTGTCTGTTTTATGTTCTGGGTGGTTTTTTAAAAATTTCCAGCCTTCCTCACTAAGTGTCAGCTCCTTGGTGCTAGACTACAGTAGTCTTGGCACCATCGCATTCCCAATACTTACAAGGTGCCTTGTCTGTAGTTCCCATCCAATGTTATTTGCTGAGTCAATGAATGAGCTCTTCAGTCCCATTTTAATATGTCATCGTCGTAAGCTGTTTTCCTGGCTCCTGACTGAAGATTTGTTTTTGTTCTGTTGTTGTTGTCATAAGCCCACTTCACATGCATCTACCCTCTTAATGTATTTCGAATGTACATGACATTACCGTTGTCTGTAGGAACGATGCCATACAGCAGATCTCTAGAGTGTATTCATGGGCTGAACTGAAACTTTGTGCCCATTGTTTTTAAACTGACTTTCCCCTGTGCCTGCTGTCCTGGGCTTTGGAACCCCAGGGGCCTCCCGTGTTCCTTCCTGAATTCCGAATCCCAGTCCACATACATTCCTAAGTCTGGTTCACTGCCTGCTGGCTCTTGGCCCCGGAAATACATCGTCTACATCTGCACTGCACTTCCAAAGCCTGGGAAATGGAAAGTTATGCTTGATGCTGCCAAACTCCACAGCATAAAGGATTTATGTTATGGATGGACAGAATGTGCCAGGGAGCCTGCACTAAGAGCAGGGCCCCAGTCGCTGCTGCTGAGAGGGGTCCATTTCACAGCAGTAAACACTAGGTTTTTAAAAAAGTTTTGCCACCTTCGTATTTTTTTAAGTTTTTTGTTTGAATTTTTAAGATGACTAGAGCTATTTGCATTTTCCTTTCTGTGACCTTGACTATTTTATTATTGACCTATGAAACTCCAATACTCAAGATGTTCAAGGTCTGTCACACTCATGGAAAACATTTTGCAGGTTTTCCTTTGTGTTGTAGTTTTGTTTTGTGTGTGTGTGTTTGAGAAAGTTGAGAGTTAACAAGTCCAGAATTTTTTTATTTGTTTACTTACTCCACTGCTTTTAGGACTGAAATGTATTCCCCCAGCTAGTGATTACTATAGTGTAAAAGTTACCTATCCTCCTAATTTTTGTGGCCTATAGCTTGATTTAGTAACATTAGGTTCCTCATTCCTTCTCAAACTTACCTACATTTCTACAATGAGGATTTCATTTGGTTTTCCCCCCAGAGGTTCCTAATGTGCCTTATATATGTCTAGACATACTCTGTGCCGTGGGTACACATGTTGATTATTTGGCATTAGCACAACATGTCAGTTATTCTGAACGTTATTATATACTTCAATAGATGAATTTCTATTCCTCTGATGTTATATTTTCTTATTTTTTTTCTTACTACTATTTTATTGATTTTAGAGAGAAGAAGAGAGAGGGACACACACATCGATAAGGAACATCAATTGGTTCCTCCTCCAAGCCCCCTACTAAGGATGTGCCTAGACCAGGAATCAAACATGTGACCTCTTGGTGCATAGTTTGACTCTGAGCCAACTGAGCCACACCAGCCAGGGCCTTGTTTATTTTTCATATGGACTTTAGAATGTTTTTTTCTAATTCCAAATTAAATATCATTGGGGTGTTCATTAAATTACTTTAAGGGACTGACAACTTTAAGATATAAACTCTTGCCATCAGGAATGTGGAATGGCTCTCTAAATATTTACTTTACCTTTAAGAAAATCAGTAGGGATTTTCAATATTTTTCATAATAGTCCCATAAATTTCTTGTTAGTATTTTTCTTGACAGTTTATAAAAGGTGTGTTGTTGTTGTTGTTGTTGTTTGGGGGGGGGGGTCTGGTAGGAAGACTGAGAGAGAAAACTTGGATGTATGTGTTGTGAGTGAAATTTTCCCCTTTATATTTAAAAAATTTTTCCCCTTTATACTTTAGTATTGGCTGTAGAGAAGCCACTTGGTTTTGCTGATTTTTTTTAATCCTATTGCATCTGAGTCTCCTAGGTTTTATAACTGTATGATTATATAGAATTCAATAATTACAAGTTGGTCTTCTAACTTCTGATAGTTATACCCCTTATTTCTGGGAAAAAATCCTAGGAAAACAGTGCATTTCCAATTCTCATTTTGACAATATCATTGTATCACTTTCTTGCTTCTATTATCTATCATCTACTATCTGAATATTATTTCTTTTATTGATACAATCATTTTTTAATGTTTTATTGATTGTGGTATTACATATGTGTCCTTATTCCCCCATTACTCCCCAACCACACACCCCCCCATTCATGCCCTTACCCCCATTGTCTGTGTCCATTGATTAGGCTTATATGCATGTATATAAGTCCTTAGGTTGATTTCTCCCCTTACCCCCACACTCTCCCACCTTCCCTGAGGTTTGAGGCTCTGATTGATGTTTCTCTGCCTCTGGATCTGTTTTTGTTCATCAGTTTATGTTGTTCATTATATCCCATAAATGAGTGAGATCATGTGATACTTATCTTTCTCTGCCTGGCTTATTTCACTTAGCATAATGCTCTCCAGCTCCACCCATGTTGTTGCAAATGATAAGAACTCCTTTTTTACTGTAGCATAGTATTCCATTCTGTGGATGTACCAAGTTTTTTAATCCACTCATCTGCTGATGGGCTATTTCTGAATATTATTTCTTTAAAGGTAATCTGTCAGCTGTCAGTATATCTATTTCTTCCTTGAGAATAATCTCACTTTTTTTTTCCACTGTCTGGGCTTTTGGGCATTTTTCTTTGTCTTTGAATTTTATAAGTTTACTATATGTCTAGTTGTGGATTTCTTTTTATGTATCTTCCTTGATCTTTGCTCAGCTTCTTTAAATCCTGGATTTCATATCTCAGCCTTTAAATCTTCATGTATTTCCTCTGCCCTATCCTCTCCCTCTTTTTCTTCTGGAACTCTGAAATTAGCCTATGTCGAATCTTCTTACTGTATCCTTTATGTCTCTTATACTCGCCTATATTTACATATTTCATTCATTTCTCCTGACCTATATTTCATCAGCTGTGTTGAATCTGCTATTAAACCTATCCACTGAGTTTTTAATAGTTGGTTCTTATAATTTTAACTTCTCTTTCCTTTAACTTGCAATTTCTGTTATGTTTTATAGTTTCTAATTCATTGCCAACATTGTGAAGCTTGGTTTATTTCACCATGAACATTCTAAGCTTCATTGTTTTCTAGACTGTAACCTCAGTATTGAAGCCCCTGCAGGTCTCTTTCTGTTCTCTGTTGTTTCTGCTGGTTCTAGCTCATGGTGGGTTGGCTCTGCATGTGCCACACTGTTTTTGATTGTTTTCTGGATGTTGGATTTGAATATAATTTTGTATAGAAATATTTTGAGACCTAGAATGCTATTATCTCCCTCAGCCTCTCTCCTCATTTCCCAAAACAGGGTCTCCTTGCTTCCTGTTGATATTGAACAAATGCACAAATTCCTTCCTTATGTTTCCTTGGGAACTCAATTGCAAAGATAATGCTTACTCTGAGCACTCCCAGTTATGTTCCCTTTACCTTGAGTTAGAGTAATGTCCCATGGATTCAATGTAAGATTTTTCTTCTCTACTTTTATTTTTTTGTCCTTGAACAGGAAGAAAGGTATGCAGAGCTAGTGTTTACTAACACATAGCCCAGGTGGCAAATCCTTAGTTCTGTTTACTGGCCCTTTGGGTGCTTGGTAGATTCACCCTGATATATCCTTGTCTGGATGAATCATTTAATTCCAGAATTGCTTGGAAATTTCCAGGGATTTGGTTTTGTTTTGAACAAATGCTGGTCTGAGATGGTGTCTTCTCTTGGCCTGATTTTCTGGTTCCCTGAAATATACAAAAAGGTAAAGAACTGAAAAAAATCTCTGTTCCAGCATACTTCCTTCTCCTCTTTGGCTCACATGCCCTGCTCCATAGGTGAGGACCATCCTCCCAGGAAGCTCTGCAGTCTTCCTCTATTGGGGAGCAGTGTTACCTGAGAGTTGCTGACTCTGTATGGACAGAGAAGAGAAAGAGGTTGAGATGGAAGTGAAGGTAGAAGGAGTTAACAGATCTCTTCCCACTCCCCCACAAAAGACCTGAAGGTGTGGGGCCAGCTTTGCTGTTGGTTCACTCACTCTGTGGCTCTCATGGCCTGAGGGAGATGCTGATGGTTTCCAAAGCCTTTCCAGCCTACCTTTCCTCCTCTACAGGAGGGAGCTACACAAAACCTCCTATTGTGTTTATTAACCCAGCAACACAGTCCTCCTGTTGTAAATTCTTTCAAGATTCTGGACTAATTTCAGTGTATGTTGTTTTTTGTTCTTTCACAACTAGTATTTTAGTAAGACTTTGGGAACTGTTGTATCAGGACTTGTAAGCTGATTTCATTTCAACCGGCTCAGCTATTTTTTGGAAACCTAATCTTTTATTAAACATTCGAGAGTGCTGAGCTTGCAAGAGAGAAACTGCTTCTCTAGGGACATGTGGAATTAATAAAGGGAGCTGATAGTTTTTGACAAATCATCTCTCAGTTGTCCAGTGTATATGGTTACAGATTTTCAAGTATTCATATTGTGTATGAGGTTCAGTGTCCTGCAAAGAAATGTGACATAACCTGTCAAGTCATATCCTTTCTCACATTTGGGCAATGACTTCAAATGAATGGCCTGCTTAAAAAAAAAAAGCATATATTATTGAAATGGAAACATACTATATGTGTGTCATTTTCATAATAATTGGTGTCTTTTATAAAATTGAATTGATTTGTGAGACACAGCAGGCATTATATAGAAATCCTACTCCTATTTTAGATAGCTTACTGAGATCATTATTTTCAGGAAATAAGCATGTTAAGATATTTTTATGGCCAGTGTGGATCCAAGCTTATTAACTACTTAAATTTGTAACATCTCTCCAAAGTTTAGAATATAAGTTAATGATGTTGTGAAACCATTTATGTATTGCTTTGTCTTAGACTAAAATGGTTGTCTCATGGTTTTCTGGTTAGACCACATCCCATCCTCAGTGGATGCATTTCTGAAAGGCCTAATTTTTCTCAGGTGTCTTCTTTTAAAGGTAATTTTGTTCCCTTCATATTATTTTGCTTTTCTACCACAGCTCTTAGAGACTGGTCTGGTGGCCATGTAGGATGAGTATAGTATTTGTACCAGAATTCAGTTCCCATGAGAGAAAATCAGATTTTCACCATGGAGTTGGGAAAATCAACCCAGGCAAAGATGAAATATGGGATGTGTTCCCACCAAAACCAAAAGCAAACAGATCATTAGTCAAATGAATAAAAAAGCAGGATAATCATAATTACTTGATAGTCTTCTAAAATTTCTAGGAATTTCAATTAAATAAAAATAAGAGAAGCAATTAAAATAAAATAAAATTGTCAAGAGAACCATTAGAAATAACACTGCAATTAAAAGTGGAATTGAGTGAGTTTGCTGAATGCTGTATAAATATTAGTCAGTTTTTCTTCTATAGAAAAAAACACCACACACAATAAGGTGGAAAAAGATTTCATGCCTCATAACAATATATATATATATATATATATATATATATATATATATATGAAGCACACAGGAATAACCTGAATAAGAAATATATGGAATTGAAATAAATCAAACTTATCTACTGAGAACTAAAATAATCATTGACTAAATGAACAAGCATATAATACCCTGAGAAAGCAAAATAAATATAGTAAAAATGTGGATTTTTGCTCAAATTACACACAGGTAATGCAATCTGACTCAAAATTTCAGTGGAATTTTTAATGAAATAACATGTACTTCATCTTGAAGAATAAAAACTTGAAAATATGAAGAAGAAAAAAAGTTTTGGTTGAGAGATGGCAAAAAGAATAATCAAGATTTGTTTAACAGGATATTAAAACACATTATAAAACTGTAATACTTCCATTAGTGAGGTCAGCAGAACAATGGGTTAGTCTAGAAATAAACTCCTCTGTAAATAAGGATGTAGACTGTGACTGAGGAGATGCTGTGTTAGAAAGGGGAACCCCATAAGTTTGACTTGGGAATGTGGTTGTGAAATTAGGTACCAGGACCCAGTTTTGAATTCTGGAGAACTTGACAGAGTATGAGACCAAGTTCCCAAGCTTGATAAATATTGGGAGATTTTTTCAATTTCATGATTTTAATCTGTGCAGCACCATGGGAGGGAGCCCACACCTGATCCCCAGGGAAACATCCGAAAATCCCACAGACTTGACCTTTGGTCCAGTATTATTTTCTCAGCTTCTCCTCAAGTCTGCCCATCAAATTGAGATATTTTTTTAGGGCCAATGTGGGTTCTAAGGTTATTTTACCACATAAGTTTGTAGCATCTTTTCAATTAGTTTAGAATCTAAGTTAATGATATTGCTGAATTATTTACATATTGCCAAAAGAAGAGTCACAAGATGGGAAAATATTTCATTGCTAATAACAGCAAATATATGAAACATTGAGGAATATTTAAATAAGAAATATACAGAATTGGTATGAATTAAACTAAACTACTGAGAACTAAAGTAAACATTGACTAAAGGAAGAAGCAGCCTTCCCACTCCTGACCTATAAACTTGTTCATGACTGACACTAAGAACTCATTCTCTTTCCCAACCCACTGCCATAGGTATCTGTCTCTCGGCTTTGCTGGTGTCCCTGTCACAGTCCTCCTAACTAGAAAACTCAGATTCTCTTTCTGGACCTTCAGCTCCATGTGACACACACACTCACTGTCTTCTTTTGATATTCTTTCCTCCTGTTTTGAAATAACAGTGTTATTGGTCTGTTCCACCCATTTAAAGTATGCAACTCATTGGTTTTTAGGATATTCAAAGAGTTGTACAACCATCACCCCAGTCATTCTTAGAACACTTTCATCACCCCCGAAACGAACCTGTACTCATTAGCATTCAGTCTTCCTTTGCTTTTTAACACACTTTTCTTCCCCTGGTTATCCTGAATTGTTCTTTCTTAGTCTTTTCTTCTTCCGGGGTCTTAAATATTTCTATTTTCCAGTTACCATTGCTCAGCCTTCTTCTCATATTACTCCCAAACTTGAAGGAGATCTTCTTCAAACGCATGTGTGAACTTGGCACTTCTATGACTCTCATAGCTGTACCTCAACTCCAGACCTCCATCCTAGGCTTCAGTCTTCTCATTGCACCTTCTTAATGCACATGTCCATCCAGACTTCAAATGATATAGGGTGCAAATTGAACCTATCTTGCCCTTCAGGCCCACTCACCTATGCTGCCACAGATGTGCTCTTTCTCCATTGCAACACATGCCATACACACATTGTCACATTGTCCACTCTCACTCAAGGCTAGCCTCGGCATCCAGACTCCTTCTTCTCCCTCACCCTCCATATCCAGCCTGTCATCAGGCTCTAATGATTCTGAATTACTATGCATGTCTGACCTGCATGCTTTACCTGCCTTCCTCCTTTCTGCTGCACTGCTGCTGTCTTAGCTCTTACCCCTTGCTTTAATTTCTGCAAAATCTGGTCTCGCTCCTCCCAGATTGGCTCCCTCCCTAAACTGTAGACATAAAATCATGGCCTTGCTGGCCAGAGAGCCATCAGTGGTGTGTGACCAGTGCATTTCACCTAATAGATCAAGCCCACACCATTGAGTAGAGGGTTGCCAGCCTTAGCTGTCCTCTTGTACACCTACTCCACCGTAAGATTCCCGACTTTCCCCACACATGCCCTCCTTTTTACACATTAGCATGTTCAAAACTGTTTGGAATTTCCTGTTAAGGATTTCCCCTTAACAGAATCTCTCTCCTCTGTTCCCACAATACCTTATCCTAATCATATCTTGGCATTTCCACATTTTTGTGGTTTTGTTACATGTGCCTGTGCCCTAGTAGAACATGAATTCTTCAAGAACATGTACCTCCTCTCAATCCTCTCTGATTCTCAGTACCTAATACCACACCCACAAAATAGAAGACATGCTATTGATTCATTGCACAGATGGATGAATAAATGCATGAGCAAAGGAACCTTTCTCTTAATTCCTTTCAACCCGGGACATGACTTGCCAAGGGGAAGCAGGAGTGGGTGACATGTCGGACATTGAAAGGAAAAGCTGGCTCTGTCACTGCCTCCAGGGGATCTTCAGGCCAGCATCCTCGACTGTGGCTGCCATGACTTTGAGATGCCATGTGGACCCAGCTGGATTTAATAATGAAGCTTTCAAAGGGGACATTTGCCGCAGGGGTTGAGGGCTTTGTAGGCCACCTGAGATGATAAATGACTCTCTTCAAAGCAGACAGAACTTGCTACTTTCTTTTAGATTTCTGTTCAAATGGTATTGGGTTGTTTGCTAGGACTTGGATCCCACTCCGAATTTCTGAGCTCGCTATTTCTCTGGACCCTCAGATTGACTTCACATTTTAAAATCGTGGCTGTGTTTGCTGGAATGGATCAAATCGACTCATTCTACTGGCAGCCCTGATGGTTCTGAGCCTGTTACTATGGAAATGAATTTGTTACTTCTGTGGTTTCTTCCTGATTTTCAGGCTGCACAGCAACATTTGCAACGCTCCTGCAAACCTCTCCCCACAGAGGGGAAGGATGAAAATAGAATCCTGGGGGGCGGGGAGCCAGGGATGTGTAATAGTCATCAGCCTTTGGCAAATGTCTTGGTTCCATATCAGTGCCTCTCACTCCTGTTTATTTGTTTTGTTTATAGTTTATGTGCTAAGCTCAGCACTTTCCTGAGCTTGCTCACTCTGCCCAACATAGCTCACTCTATTAGAAAAAGATAATATTATTTTTTATAAAACGACTTTCTCCAACATACAGTACCATCACCAAGGGACTGATGTGGCCCAACTTGGGAGTATGGTGACATCATGGCCTCAGTACCCACCTCCCCAACTCCGGGATCTGTGGCCTTTGTCCAGGTTTCATTCCATTGATTTTCATGGCATTCTGTGTCCCCTACCAACACTTTGATAAAGAGAAGGAAAGAGGGCGCTCAGACCTCCTGAGATTCTGGGCCATCTCCAGCCCTGCAGCTGGAAGCTGCTTCGGATGCCTTACCTCTTGTTCATTGTACTGCTAACAATAAATAGGAGGAAGGGAAACAGAGATTTATAATTTTAGGACTTTCTTGTTATCATCCTACATTGTCAAATAATCAGGGGTTCGTTCCTTTATTCATACAGCATCAAATACTTTTGAGTACCTGTTTTGTGCCACACACTTTTCTAGACACTGGTGGTATGACAGTAAATAAACAAAATGTGTGTGTGTGTGTATCACTAACCACTATTTTCATAGTATAGTGGAGAAAAAAATAAAATGATCAAATGAATATGTGATAGGTCAATGATAAATGCTATATGCAATAGAGTGGGACGAGGGAATGAAGTGTGGAGAGAGTAATACAGGGTTGGCAAGATGGTCAAAGTGAATGAAGCCAAAGAGTTGAGATGGGGATGTGGAGATGAAGTTGGAGTTAACCAGGTGTGGTAGGCTAAATAATGGCTTCTCAAAGATGTCCGTGTCTTAATCCCTGGAACCTGTGATTATATGTCACTACATGGTAAAAAGGGCTTTGCAGATAGATACCAGTAAAATCTCAAGATAGGGGACATAATCCTGGATTATTCAGATGGGTCCAGAGTAATCACAGGGTCTTTATAAGAAAGAGGCAGAGGGGTCAGCTAGATAAAGAGAAGCTATAAGGAAGCGGAGGTCAGAGAGGTGAGAGATGCTGGCTTTGAAGATGGAGAAAGAGGGAGGAACAAGGAAGGAATGAAGGAAACCTGGAGAAGCTGGAAAGGTTCAAGGAAATGGACTCTGCCTTAGAGCCTCCAGAAGAAATAGTCCTACCAAGACCTCAGTTTTAGACTTCTAACTCTCCAAATTATCTATAATAATAAAAAGCGTAGTATGCTAATTGGACCAGACAGCCGAACAACCTTCCGGACGTCCTTCCAGATGACCTTCTGGATGAAGCCGAGGCTGTGAGGGCCTTTAGTAGTAGAATAAATTTGTGTTGTTTAAGCCACTGACTTTGTGGGTAATGTGATACAATATCAATTGGCCACTAATGCAGAGATCAGCTTATGTAGCATCTGAAAGAGCCTGGTATCCTTGTAGATAAGGATATTGAACTTTAATGCGTGTGAATCAAATTCATGGGAATGTTAGGAGCTCTTGGGTGGTAGACAGGCTCAGAGAAGAAGAAGTTGAAGTATGAGACCAGTTAGAAAGAAAAGTGATGATGGGGTAGTGTGGGAGGCGGTGAGAATAAGTCAGATCTGGGATATTTAAAAAGTATAGAGACAGCAGGACTTGCTGATGAACAAGAACCTTTCTTAGAATACAAAGAAAAGATATAGCTCCTAGCAGGTAGCTTGAGCAAGTCACGGGTAGAATGTAATTGCCAATACTGAAAGGCAACCAAAAAAAGAAGAAAAAAAAAGGAGGAAAGAAATGGGCAGAAGGGGGTTAATTATTGGTTACTTAATTTAAAAGTAAAATTTTATTTGCTATTTTTAGAGGATGGGAAGATTTAAAAAATTTGTTTTGGATATAAATTTGAGATGGTCATTAGATGCTCAAATGTGAAGTTTAGTAATCAGTTTTATATACCAGTCTAGAACTTAGGTGTGAAATAATAGAAAACATATACTTTTGTTTTCTGCCCCTAAATCCTGGCACAGAGCTCCTAAAACTCTTGTAATTTCCTAGGTCTGTGGTTGGCAAACTGCAGCTGGCAAGTCACATGTGGCTCTTTGGCCCCTTGAGTGTGGCTCTTCCACAAAATACCACAGCCTAGGCGAATCTATTTTGAAGAAGTGGCATTAGAAGAAGTTTAAGTATCAAAAATTTGGCTCTCAAAATAAATTTCAATTGTTGTACTGTTGATATTTGGCTCTGTTGAGTAATGAGTTTGCTGACCGCTCTCCTTGGTGATAGGAGTGCCTTTTGTTCTAATGAGGTAATTTCTAATTGGCTCCTGGATGGGGGCTGGCCACCAGAGAGACCAAGCCATGATTAGAAGCTTAGAACTTTCAACCCACCCCCAACCTTTGGGAAGGCAAGAGAGGCTGAAAATATAATGACCAATCATGATCATCAATTAGTTAATCTTTAATGAAGCCTCCATAACAATACAGGGAGTACAGGGTTTTGGAGAGCTTCGTGTTAGGGAACACATCCTCATGTTAAGAGAGTGGCATAGCTCAACTCTATGAGGACAGAGCACCTGCACTCAGGACCCTTCCAGACCTTATCCTGTCAATCCTTCACCTAGCCGTTCACCTGTACCCTTAGCCCATCCTTTATCCTATAATAAAATAGTAAACGTGTTTCCCTGAGTTCTGTGAGCTATCCTTGCAAATAATCGTGACCCATTTGTAGCCAAGCTGGACGGAAGTTGTGAATAATCTGGGGACCCACTATGTGCCATTTGAAGTAGCAGGCAGTATCATGGGCGTGAGCCCTTAGCCTGTGGGGTCCTCACTAACTCATTTAGTTCAGACTTGAGTGGAATTATAGGACACCCAGCTGATGTTACAGATAATTGCTCAGTGTGGGGAAAATCCCAAACAGCGGGTGTGAGAAGTGTTGTGAGTGTGGTAGTAGGGTGAGACTAAAAGAAACCCACAGGAGGAGTGTGTGTTTCGAATTCATCAGGGGAGAGGTGTAACCAAAGAAATAAATTTAAGAGTCATCCAGAGAGCGAGAGAGGGAAAGGGAAGGAGATGAAGAGAGGTGGGTTGAGCCTTGGGCCATTTCTGAATTTAGAGACCACCTGAGCCACATAGCCACAGGAGGCAAAGCAAAGTGCACTCAACAGTAATGCTGAGGTAATTACATTCCTCCTGAGCCGGAATCCAAGCTGGTATAGGAAATAGAATCAGCCCTGGGAGAATGATAGACTGTACAATTAGCAGGTTAATTTCGTTCCCAGCTGCACCTGAAGTTGATGAGCTCAATTTAAGGATCAAACCAATCAACCTTGAGCAGTTGTGAAACTCTCTAACCCCTGCTTTTCATGGCTTTCACTTACATGCCATGGTATGTTGTGTTCCTGAGCGGCTGTTAATTCCCTTCACAATGAAGTTGAATCTAGCCCTAAGCCTCCCTAACCGGAGATGTTGGAGCCCCTCCTCATCCCTAGAGGTGTGTGAGCATCGAGGGCACCTGGAGCTCTGGGAGGTTCCTCCTGGCCCTGCTGTCGGGTGATGCTTAGAAGGCTTGAGTGCTTCTCAGAGTATCTTCTCCATTTGGCCCTCACTCCCTACACTTGAGAAAAACCTGGCTAGCCTACCCACCTTCCTGCATGCATGGCATCTGGAGAAGAAACTACAAGAGTGCCCAGGACTTTACAACTTTCAGAAACTCATGTTTTTGGCCTCTGAAAAGCGAGTCTTGGCCCACAGGAGACTGTTGCTGCCAAGAGTTTCTCTTCCTTCACCTACACAGGCCTCACTTCTCCCACAGCATCTTCAGAGAGGAGGTAAGTAAGGTTATCTTCTGGATGCCTGACCATTCCATATTGGTGCTAAAAGTCTAGGGTCAGTGGTCAGCAAACTGTGGCTCTCACAAACCGAGGTTTGCTGACCACTGACTGGGATAGGGGCTTAATCACAAGGAACAACAGCAGCCTGTAATTATTGAAATAGAAAGTCTAGGTCAGTGGTTGGCAAACTCATTAGTCAACAGAATGGCAAACCACAACTCACGAACCACATGTGGCTCTGGAGCCGCAGTTTGCCGACCACTGGTCTAGGGCTATTAATGGCTCTCAAGATACGGTTTCCCCCATTTAGAGCACAGAGAATGATTTTCTAGTTGGAAGAGGAAAGTGCATCCATATTTGTTTGATTATAATTCACCTAAATATTTTATGATTTCACTCTTAAAGTGCAAAAAAAAGACATTCTGGAAATAAAGCAACTCTTTTTGTCTCCCAATGACCCTTAACTTTTTTCTTCCCCTGCAGTCAGGGACGAATATGGGCAGATTTTTCTGGCCACTCTCAGAAAATAAAGCTTCTGTGCCATAGTCATTTAAGTACCATCTACAACACAGACTTTCCGTCATTAAAATGTCTGACAAAACTGCAAGTTTGATTTAGTGTTACTGTTTCTCCCAGACCCCCGGTCATGGGGGGAGATCGGCAGTTGGCATGTCTCTCTTTCCCACTGGCTCTCCAGCTCATTCTTCCTCCAGCTCCATCACTGTGGTTTCTGAGACATCAGGGGCTGGGCTGGGCTGGGCTGGGCTGGGCTGGGCTGAGTTGAGGTGCAGGGAAGGAGTGGAGATTATTCCTATTAGCTGGCAGGCTGAGGTGTTGCGTCTCAGCTCCCCAGACTTGGCCGCTGGTGAAGGGCTCCTGTTTCTCACATGGATGTTTTCATATTTTTCGGACACCTCTGCTCTCCTTTCTCCCCTGCACTTCTCATGTCAAGTCAACTCCACCTCTATGCCAACTGGCACTTCCCTCTTCTCCAAAATCCGGTTTTGGTGGGGCCTCTAGCTTCTCTAGCTTATCTGCCCTGAGGCTCCTTGGTCCCGTAGGCAGCTGTTTCTCCTTTGCTCTCGTACTGGCACTTCTGACACCAAGTGTGTAGTTTTCTACACCACACAGTTCTGATAATAACTGCCTCGGGATAGCATCAGATCCCACAGGTTAAGGGCTCAGTCCCACATGACTGCCCACCCCCCTTTTCTGATGTCAATCACAAGTCTCAGGCTATCACCTGACTGAGATGCTTTAAATCAGAGTTCCCACTACCCCCTCCTCAAGCGACCCTCTAGATAACCTCATACCAGCTCTGTCTCATATGGTCATCTGGACCATGAGAACCTTACGCTGTGCCTACACAAAGCATGCGTCCAATTTCCCAGAACCATCCTCTTTGTGCCTGTTCTTCTAGCATAACACTCTCAGGCTCAAAAGGATCCATTTCATGTGAAAAATTATGTAGTGGTTCTACCTATTTTCTACAACTTCTGTGGGTGGAGCCACCTTTTCCTCCTTCTGCATCCTCGACCACTTAGAAGCCTTTAGATTTCCCAGGCAGACGTCAGACCACAGTTCACTCTGCCTGAGTAGCAGGAACCCCATTGGAGACCCTTCTCATGGCTTGAAAGGAATGGCAGGTATTCCCCATGCCCCTTTCCAGTGGGAGGGCTTGCAGCCTGCTGGTGGCACTGCTCTCTGAACACCCTCTCCCAGTGGTATGGGTAAACTCAGTACAAGTTTCTCTCGCCATCTTTCTGATAAATTTTTCATGGTGCGAATCTACTAGAATGTGAGCTTCCTAGAGAGGGGGCTTGATTGTGTTTGCTGTCTAACTCCGAGCCTCATACATCATAGCTGTTTAATATTTATTTGTAGAGTAAATGATAAATGGAGTGTCTGGCACCTCACTTTTGAATATAGCTTCTATTATCTTTGGATCTTGCTCAAAACCATTTTAAAATACCATTAATCATGGCCATGTGTAATTTTACACAAATGTGATAATATAATATACAGTGTTAATTTTTCAGTGCTGCTTTTTTTCTTTTCATTTTGGCTGAGCTCCCCTACTCCTCTCTCCTCTCCCATTTTCATTTCCCTCAACCCATGTTAACCATGTATATACAAAATATAAATATTTACATGCATGCACACATAGTATTGTATTTTCTTTGAGACAATGTTATACAAACTTTTATGCACCATACTTTTCTTACTCAGTCACTCCTCATGGATAGTTTTTATTATTTATTAAATACTCACATCCATTAGGCTCATTTCTGGCTTCTCTAGTCTATTTCACTGGTTTGTCTGGTTAGTTGTTTTTCTGCCAACATTCTGTTGATTGGTTACAGTAATGATTCCCCAAGAATATTCCCTCATCCAGCAGAATCAGCATCACCTGGGACTTTGTTACAAATGCAAATTATTGGCCCTATCCCAGATCCACTGAATCAGAAACTCTGAGTGGGGACCAGCCGTCTGTGTTTTAATAAGCCCTCCAGCAGATTCTGATGCAGGTTAATGTCTGAGGATGCATCAAAATGGCTTTCTCAGATGTGCTTACATGCTGTACTCTCATAAAGTAAATTTCCCCTAATTAGTCTTTCATTTCAGATTTTCTTAGCTCTTCTTGAGCGTTTGTTCTTTCATATCACAGTAAGATAATTTCATTCGATTAAAAACCAAAAGCTTGTGTTGGCATGGCCAGGTGGCTCAGTTGGTAGGAGCATTATCCCATACACCAAAAGGTTGAGGGTTCGGTTCCAAGTCAGGGTACATATAGGAGCAACCAATCGATGTTTCTCTCACACATTGATGTTTCTCTTTCTCTCTCCCTTCATCTCTCTCTCTCAAGATAATAATGCATGTCCTCTAGTGAGGATAAAAATAAAATAAAAGCTTGTCATTCCAATGAGAAAATGCAATAAATTACATAGAAATGAGATAATTAGAGTATTTATATTTGAGAACATAAAAATGTCTTTTATTCATAAATTAGATTTCATTGCCTTATTTTCATAAAGATCACCTTTCTTGCTAAATTTATTAGTAAATAGTATAGTTTGAGATCATTACACATATTGGGTTAAATAGTTTCCTCATTTCCATTTCTAAATTCTCATTTATAGAATAGAGAGAAAAATATATTATGACTAAATATTTTCTCATATATAGTCAATTTATTACATTTTCAACAAAAAGATAATTGTGTTTCTTTTTTCCTATCTATATATTCTTCTTTATTTATGCAGTATTCACTAACCCTGTGGTCGGCAAACTGCGGCTGCAAACCCCATGCGGCTCTTTGGCCCCTTGAGTGTGGCTCTTCCACAAAATACCATGGCCTAGGAGAGTCTATTTTGAAGAAGGGGCATTAGAAGAAGTTTAAGCTTAAAAAATTTGGCTCTCAAAAGAAATTTCAATTGTTGTACTGTTGATATTTGGCTCTGTTGACTAATTAGTTTGCCGACCACTGCACTAACCCACAAAGCAGTGCTGAAAAAAACTTTCAGCAAAGCAAATGCACCAAATTCATTTCCCAGTTTAATTAAAAATGACTCTACTGTTTGAACATTTAGAATAATATTTACTATTGGGCTTTAGTTGTGATTGGAACCAAGGTTCAGCTGCGTGCCATCACAATAAAACAAACTCATGAGACCGATGCTGGTGAAAAGGGAAGAGGTTTATTCAAGTGACTAGAGGTCCAGTGCACGAAATTCATGCACAGGGGGTTGCACCCTCTCCAATCTGGAACCCCTTGGACTGCTGGCTTCCAACTGTTTGCCTGCCTGCCTTCCTGATTGTCCCTAACTGCTTCTGCCTGCCAGCCTGATCACCCCCTAACCACTCCCCTGCCAGTCTGATTGATGCCTGATTGCTCCCCTGCCAGTCTGTTAATTGCCTAACTACCCTCCCTTGCAGGCCTAGTCCCTCCCCTGCTGGCCATCTTGTGGCAGCCATCTTGTGTCCACATAGGGGCAGCCATCTTTGACAACATGGGGGAGGCCATCTTGTGTGTTGGAATGATGGTCAATTTACATATTACTCTTTTGTTAGATAGGATAGAGGTCTGGTGCACAGGTAGGGGGCAGCAGGTTTGCCCTGAAGGGTGTCTTGGATCAGGGTGAGAGTTCCTTTGGGACTTGGGGTGGCCTGGAGTGTGTGGTGGTTTGCAGGGCAGCTACGCCCCCTGGCAACCTAAGTGGAGGCCCTGGTATCTGGTATTTATTTATCTTCTAAAATTGAAACTTTGTAGCCTTGAGTGGAGCCAAGTCTCCCGCTTGCTCCGTGCCTGCAGCCATTTTTGTTGGGATTTATTTATCTTCTATAATTGGAATTTTGTAGCTTTGAGTGGAGGCCTGGGCCTGCCAGGGTGTGCAGAAAATGTGGCTTCCTCCATCGCGGGGGCAATCTAAGCATCCTGTTTGCTCCCTTGCCACAGCCATCTTGATTGGATTAATTTGCATACTTGCTTCTGATTGGCTGGTGGACATGACTTGTAGGTTTAGCAGAGTGGTGATTAATTTGCATATTACTTTTTCATTAGATAGGATAGGTCACCGAAAAAGATAAGGATTCTTGTCACAAGGCCTGTATGCATATCTCAGTGCAGGCAGAGTTTTCCTAAGGAAGGAAAGGGAAAGCAGAACAAACAAATCAAGGGAAGAGGTGTGAAGTCCTCTAGGTGCAGGCCAGTACAGTCCATTCTGATAAGGGTCTCAAAACTAATCAAATGATGGTTTGGTGTGCAGCATCCTGATCTTTGTCATCCTGGTTCTACAGTCAAAGATCTGCAAATCTCCTGGAACTGGGATGACTGAAGTTCAGAGTCTGTATCTTCTAAAGTTAGTTCCTAGGATTCCTATGCAAACATGCTATTTATCTACAAGCTATGTATTAGAGTTAGCAGTTACAAAAACAATGTCAAAAGCATGGTGGGGTGGATTACAATTTCTCACTATTAAATAGTGGTAGTTAAAACATTTGATGCAGGAGAGAAACCAAAATGATGGCATAGGTAAACACCTAAACTGCTGCTTAACACAACAATATCAAAACTACACTAAAAGACAAAATGGACCCCATCCAGAACCACAGGAAAGCTGGCTGAGTGGAAATTCTATAGCTAGAAGGAAAGAGGAAAGCATGTTGAGACTCAAGGAGCTGCAGAAGGCTGGGGTATGGAGATGAGTGCATGCTGGGAGGATGGGTGGCTGAGTGCATGACTAGCTTTCTCAGGCGGGAGATGGAAGCTCCTGACTGCACTGAACTCCAGTCCCAGGTGAGACTCTGAGAACCCACATACATTCAGTGGGGATTGGGACTATAAGGAAAAGGGAAAGCACATTGAGACTCACAGAAGCTGCAGAAGGCAGAGAGACGGAGGCGCATGCACAGAGGGGACTGACTGCTGAATGCACGGGCGGCTAAGTGCATAGATGGCTTTCTAAAGCGGGAGGGAGACAGAAGCTCCCAACTGTGCTGAACTCCAGTTCCAGGCAAGTTTCTGGGAACTCAAGGCTCATTTGGGGAGAAACTGGACTGTTTGACAGCAGGTGAAACTTGAGGGTGGCTTTCTCTCAGAGGTGCTTGTAGTGATTACTGAGGGATACTAAGACCCAGGGGAGTCATAGGGCAGGGCTGACAGGAAGCCAAGGCTGTCTGCTCCCCCATGAGACTCTGCCCCATCCAAGCTGAGCATAGAGGCTTTTGCAATTTTGCAAGTCTTATCTCATAAGGGTGTTTCCAGCACAGAAGTTCTCCCAGTGTAGACACAGTTAATCCTCACAGCCAATCGGCCTGGAGGTCAATTTCCCCCAGTGATACCAACAACAATCAAGACTTAACGACAACAAGGCTGTGCACACAGTCCACAAAGGGGTGAACCAAAAGTGTCCACCTCAGGTAAGTGGGGGAGGTTGAACCACTGAGCCCTATAGGACACCTACCAACTCAGAGAAGCAGCAAAAATGTGGAGACAAAGAAACAGATCACAAATGAAAGAAATAGAGGAAAGCAAATGACTGGATATAGTGTTCAAAACCATGATTATAAGGTTTTTCAATTTCCTAAAAAAGGTTGATAAATTTAACAGGACCCTTGAGGATATGAAAAATGACCAACTAGAAATTAAACATAAACTGACTGAAATAAAAAAAAATTATACAGAGACTATCAGCAGACTAGAGGATCTCAAGAATCAAGTCAAAGATTTAAAATACAAAGAAGCAAAAAACACTCAACCAGAAAAGCAAAAAAAAAAAAAAGAATAAAAAAATGTAAAGATAGTATAAGGACCCACTAGGACAACCTCAAGTGTACCAACATCCAAATTATGGGGGTGCCAGAAGAAGAGAGAGAGCAAGATACTAAAAACATATTTGAAGAAATAATGACTGAAAACTTCCCCCTGGTGAAATAGACTTACAAGTCCAGGAAGCACACAGAACCCCAAATAAAAGGAATCCAAAAAGGACCACACCAAGACACATCATAATTAAAATACCAAGAGCAAAAGATAAAAAGAATATTTAAAGCATCAAGAGAAAATGTTAATTACCTTCAAGGGAGCAGCCATACGATTGTCAGCTGATTTCTCAACAGAAACTATGCAGGTCAGAAGGGAGTGGCAAGAAATATTCAAAGTGATGAATAGCAAGAATCTACAACCAAGATTACTCTACCCAGCAAAGCTCTCATTCAGAATTGAAGGTCAGGTAAAGAGCTTCACAGATAAGAAAAAGCTAAAGGAGTTTATCAATACCAATTCAGAATTATATGAAATGCTGAAAAGTATTCTTTAAGAAGAGGAAGAAGAAGAAAAGGGTAAAGATAAAAATTATGAACAACAAATATATGTTTATTAACAAGTGAATCTAAAAATCAAGTGAATAAAAACTGATGAACAGAATAAACTGGTGAATATAATAGAATCAGGGGCATAGAAAGGGAGTGGAGTGATAGTTCTCGGAGGGGAAAGGGGTATGAGGGGTGCAGGAAGAGATTGGACAAAAGTCTTACACTTATGGATGAGGACAGTTGGTGGGGATAAAGGCATGAGGTGGGGGGGATTGGGTGGAGGGGACCTATGGGGAGAAAAAGAGGAATAACTAATCTGAACAATAAAGATTTATTAAATTTAAAAAATATATTTGAGGCAGTTTCCTTCTGGTCCTGTTTTAATTAGTAATGGCTGTGGATTTTTATCATATCTTTTCAGCATCTATTGATATTGGTATATTCCTATATTTTCCCCCTTTACTATGTCGTAAATGTTTTGTGTGTCCTCTGTACCAAGAATGAAACACAAATTGCTATCTCAATCAATGTTCCTGTTTCGTTGGTTTTACTTGAGGGGAAAAAAAAAAGCATAGGGATTCTAATTGTTTACTTGGATAAGTTATTTGAAGCCAGGAGACTGAGAGGAATACAATGAGTCAGATTAGCTAATACACAAATGTAGACACACCTAACTCTTGGTGTTGTTTCCTCTTTGATCAGCTCAACTAAGCAAAAACTACAAATAAAAAATAATCATTTGGGGCAGAGATGGTGGGTGCAGTGGGTCAGAGTGAAGGTTTCCAGGTCAGACAGGTCTGGGTCCAGATTTTGGTTCTGCCACTTGCAAACCAGGAAACTTTGGGTTATAAAAATGGCTAGCACTTACACAGTTTTGACTGTGTTTTTCTAACATTTTCTATGGATTCATTGGGTTACTTGCTTCCCCTCTCTAAATCACATTCTTCCCCTTGACTAAACAGAGACTATTCTATGTACTTCACAGGGTTGTTATATGAATTACAAAGAATTCAAAAAAGTTAGCTCTATAGTCTCAGTGAAGGTTTATTTTTTTTCATAAAAAGACTTTTATTTTTCCTTTATAACTGCCAAAAATTAACCTACCATGAAGCAGAGGGAGTCACTTGTGTGGATTCTTGGCCAAACACCCAAAACCTCTCATCGGATAAATAGTTTCCTGTGGAGGTGGGGTGGAGATTCCTTTGCCTTCTGGCCTTGAGCCTGTGCTCACGGTCAGCACATCTTTCCTACTGACCATGGTCTGTGAGCACTGCCTTTTCCTGCCCATAGTGGGCTGAGCAGAAAATAACAAAAGTGCCAACAGACCACATTCTCCCCAGGGGTCACAAAGACTTATGGGCTTTCCAGAATTTGAGCTGTTCATCATGTGGGGTGAGAACCTTCCCTGGGCTCCTTTAGCCCTCCCTCCCTCCTTTCTCACCTTGGAATTTTCCTAATCTACTCTCTGTGTGCCCCTCACGGCAGCTGCTTACTCCAAGGCTGAGCAGAGGATTTGGGCAGGCTATACCACTTGTCTTCCCAGTGTCAGAATCCAGGGGTTAGCTTCCTGTCATGACCTCCTCCATTAGCTTGTAGTTGGAGATGGCACCTTTGACCCAGATCCTCAATACCTGGCTTCATGGTACTACAGTTCAGCACCCACCGCAGCTGGCTTCCTACCACATTTCCCGAGGCTGCCAGCTCACTTGCTGTTGACTTCAGCTCCTTCCTGGGAATCCAAGCTCCTCTGTAGACTTTTCTGAGACTCAGTGGCATTTGTCCCAGTCCTGGTGGAAATCTAGATCCCTGCTCCTTATATTTGCACATTTGCTAATACAGCTGGTGTTGCCAATCATTGGAGAACCCATATTGCCAATCCCCTCACGCCCTAACACAGCCCTCCTGTCTGTGCACTCCACCTTGCTTGGAGAGGCTCCTGTGTCCCCGCACACCTGGACTTCCCACAAACCTTGGTCTCCTCTAGTCTCGCCTCTCACTACTCAGGGTCTCAGAAATCACCATAAAAACCAAAAGCTTTCATAGGATATCTCCTTGGTGAGAATGTCCCTGGGGAATCCAAAAGAGAGAACTGTTCTCTAATCTTCTGGGCCAGTAGACCAGTCCTGCCCCTTCGTCTGTTGAGGTGCTGGATCTCAGATCCCGCCTGCTCAGGAGTTCAGGCTGGAGAGTGAGAGCAACTGAAGTGCTCACACATTGCTTCTGCTTCAAGTGACCTTGTTTGGCTCGGTTTCCTGTTATTAGTCTTGATGGCATTGATAGCCTCTTAGGTCTTCCTACTTGACGAATGGATCTCTCTGTTCCTCAGGAGGCAGTGAGAGAACCTAGAAATATTTTTTGACCTATAATC
Source organism: Lasiurus borealis (assembly GCA_004026805.1). Taxonomy (NCBI): domain Eukaryota; kingdom Metazoa; phylum Chordata; class Mammalia; order Chiroptera; family Vespertilionidae; genus Lasiurus; species Lasiurus borealis. The sequence continues at coordinate 27,524 of PVJN01006793.1, read as the reverse complement.
TGTCATTGAAACACATTTTTTATTGATTCCATCTCTACTTACAGTATAGTACAGTCACATTAGTTGAACATATTCATATATCAGTGCTTAAAATCCTCATTTGGTTAGCAACAGAGCAGTTGTTATAGGCTTATAAGTAGGGAACTAATAAAATAGTATCATTCTTCCCTCAATAGAATAAAAACAAAGGTAGCTTATACTGCAATTCAGAAAGTAAACTTAGCAAAGCTCTACTATGCATCAAAATTATAGCTTTCTGGGTCCTGGAGCTCCCAAGATTCTAATCTAATTGGTTTAGTGCAGAGTCCAATAGAGGTGATTGTTAGTAGATGGTTTTGAACCACACTTTTGAGAAAAACTGTTTTAGATTAGAGAACTTTGTGTTTTGTTTTGTTTTTGTTGTTGATGGTGGTTTTTTAGATTCAAGAACTTTGGACTAAGAGGGAAACACTTGGATTTTAATTCTAGTTCAGTGGCCTTAGGTTTCAATCCTTTGATTTTCATTTTCCAATCTCTAAAAGAAGAATAGCAATAACTGCTCTTTTTGTTATTTCCGACATTATTTTCATGAAAGTTGTATATATAGGCCACCAACCTCTTTGAACAAACTAGGAATGTATCCATAGTAAAAGTCATCATAAACCTTGTGCTTTTAACTCTGTGGTAGAATAGAAGTACTCTTGAGCCTTTTTCAGTTATTTCTTTGAAAAATAAACAAGGCACATACGTGAGACACTAGCAGGAGGAACTTAATGATAAACAGCCAGTTAGTAGACAGACTATAAAACCTAGCAATCTGGTTCAGTTACTGAAGGTATGACATTAACAGTCTCTGAGAAAACAATTTATTGCAGCATAGCAATTTATGTACAAAAAAGTGACATTGAAATTGCAAAGAAACAATATATTCTGGTATTAAATTAAGAAAAGAACATATATAGAGCTTAGAACAATTTCTGAAAGTGTTTGGAATAAAAGCTTTGGCACTTAAAGTGATAAAACTTGAGGTAAAGGTTGTTCATTCAGCAAATATTTATTGCACATCTATTATGTATCAGGCACAGAAGAAATTGCCTTCCTGGAGCTGACTTTCTTATGAAGAGGATGAGGAGCTTTGGATATTATGTCATAAAATCATATTTACAGGCAACCAACTCTTGAACAAACTTGTGGGAGGTTAAATAAATTATAGTAGAGTATAAGTAAATTATAGACTCAGTATATGCAATACAGTAGCCACAAGCCACATGCAACTATCTAAACTTAAATTAAAATGAATTAAGATTAAATGACATTCAAAGTTCAGTTCTTCAGTTGCACTAATCACTTTCAAGTGTTCAACAACCACATTGGCTAGTGCTGTGCTGTTGGGACAGCGTAAAATCGGCTTTTCCATTTTTGTAGAAAGTTCCAATGGATATGCTGATAGAAGATGAAACATGCTATGGCCAAAAGTAAAGCAGATACAATGACTGGGGAATTCTTTAAACAGGTCTGAGAATGTCTGTAAAAAGGGGACACTTGAGGGAAAATATAGCAGAGAGTAAATCAAAGGAAATCAGAGATAAGAGCATTCCAGGATGAGAAGGTGCAAATCCCTAAGGAGTCTGGAGTGGTCCAGGAATCACAGGGAGACCCTGTGGAGTGGGGGAGGAGATAAGTCAGAGGCCCACCTTACCTGCATGGTGAGGACGTCCCTTCTGTTTGAAAATGGATGGACAGCTATTGCGCTATTGTGTAGCACGTAGACTGAAAGAGCTGAAGCAGGGATCAGTTGGGAGATGTTCACACTAGTCCAAATAAGAGACAGTGGTGACTAGGACCAGCATGGTAGCAATGAGGTGGGAAGACGTGGCCAGATTCTGGATATACTCAGAAGGTAGAGACAAGAGGAATTTTTAGATATGAGGTGTGAGGGAGAAGAGTCAGGGCTGAGCCAACAGGAGTTAAGGATTTGAGCCTGAGTTGCTGACAGCACAGGCTTGCCATTTGCTGAGATGTAGCAGACTATGAACCAAGAAGATCTGGGAGCACAACCAGAAGGCCCTTGTAGGGCATGTCAAGATTGAAATGCCTAGTAGACTTCAAAAGTGGAGAAGTGGATGGGATTCAATGGTCTGGAGTTTAGAAGAAAGGCCCAGGCTAGAGAGATATCTCTAATAATCATCTGTATTTTGGCCATGAGATTGGATGAGATCACTTACAAAGTAAGGGTGAATCGGGAAGAGAAGTGTTCCAAGCACCCACCCAGGCACTGGAACATGATGTCTGAATGACAAGGAGAAACCAGCAAAAGAGGCAAGGAGAGGGCCCAGGAGTGTGGTGTTCTAGAAGAGGGAAGAAGAAAGGATTTTAAGATGTCAAATTTTACCAGGTCAGATAGCCATACCTCCTTCCTGATTTGCTGGACCCGGCCCTGGAGTCCACGTTATCCCATCTGAATTATTTAATAGCATCCCTTCTCATTCTCAACATTCACAGGACAGTGAATTATAACACATTATCAACCCTTGGATAGATCTAAATGAATTAAATGAGAAATAGGCCATTGGATTGAACAACATGGAGCTCATTGGTGACCTTGACCAGAGAATGGAGTGACACAGTGGGATGAGTTCATGAGAGAATAGGGGAGAGGCTTTAGAGACAGTCAGCATCATCTGTCTTAGGAGGAGTTTTGTTGAGACAAGAAATAGGATGGTAGCTTGAAGGGAAATGGTGTCAAAACAGGTTTTCTTTTTTTTGTTTTTGTTCTTGTAATATAAGAAGAATAACTGCTCATTTGTATGCTGATGGGAAAGACCCAGTAGAGAGGAAAATTGATGCAGGACAGAGAAGACTCCTGGAAAAATGAGTGGGGCTGTGCTAGGATGTACACATGAGGGTGGGAATAAGGAGAGGCTCACCGAAGGGAGGTTCCAGGGAACTAGCTCAGGCACAGGGCAGTGGGAGGGGTGATGGGATCCTGTTGAAGTTCTCTTCTACCTGCTTTAATGCTTTCAGTAAAGGAGAAAACTCAAGTCATCAGTTGAGAGGAAGGATGGAGGAATGCGTGAGGGAGGGGAGTGAGGGTAGAGGAGTAGAGGTGGATCAACTGTCTAGAGTAGGAGAGTGGACAGGGCTGGACTGCAGCACTGGGTGCTCCTGATGATGGGATTGGGGGATTTCCAGTGAGACTGGGCACCATGGTGGGTGTTTGTCTCCAGCCATATTCACTGGGCAGATGCAGCCTGGAGTAGGTGAAGAGCTGGATGTGTCCAGTACTCCTCTGAGAAAGTTCTTCAGGCTACAGATACTGGAAAGATGAGGCTTTATGTTAATTCACACTAATTGAAAAAAAAAAGATGTCAGTGTTAGCAAATACACATTAGCTTTCAAAGCTCTTTGATTCATTAAAAATTTATTCTGTAATTGATGTTGAGCTGGGTCTTGCTACAATGAATAAATAAAGCTGTATTTAATTAGCTACAATATTTACATTTCAACACTTAATGAGCTAACAGCTATTAAAACACTTTGTTCTCTTGAGAAGATTGAGAATCTCCCTGTGATTTGGCTTACCTGTTTTTGCTGAATCACTCCTTTAGGAGATATAAGTGGTCAGCCAGTCAAGGACCCAGAAATTACTGGAATGGAGATTTCTTGGCAGGAGAAACCAAACATGTAGGAAACATATCCCCTGCCTAGAGCACATATGTAGTTGGTTGACAGGATATAATAAGAATTAAGAATAGAATGCCTCCGGGTACGAATAGGCAATTCTTTCTTCACCCATTGTGCAAGTTCTGACCCAATTGTCCAGTAATTAATTAGAATAAGGAAAGTACAAATTAATGAGATTTAACCACATTTTATGCTTTGTCATTGCCCTTTTCATTTGCTGTTTTATCAGCATCAACCTGATCCATTTTCCTTCTCAGTACCTTCCTATTTATCGCTGGTTGGTTAGTTCTATGACTTTAAAATGAAATTTCCTAATTATAATAGTAACAAAGGCTAAATATAAAATGTTTAAAAAGTATAGAAAATTGGGAAGGAAGAGAAAAACACACTCTACTGTTTAAAGACAGCCACTAAAAATATTTTGTCTTTATTGAGACCTTTTCCTTAATAATTAATCCTTATTTATTAATCATTTCAAACCTACAGACAAATATAAAAATAATTAACAAACAACTCAGACTAGCAGATGTTAATATTTTGTTATATTTGCTGTAAAGCATTGTATGATTTTTTTAAATGAAATTAAATATTGTAAAACCCATACCTTTTATCACTCCTCTCTCCAGAGGTAATGAGCGCCTTTGGCTACGCCCTGTGGTGCACTAATGAATGGCCATCTGGGTTGGGTGTCCTGGTTTGGGAGTGTGAAGGAAACTCAAGGGTCTGATCAGCAAAGCCGAGGTCATTCCTACCCCCACTCCCAGACTATTATCACAGTCCTCAGTCTCGTTCGCCTGTTATGACATGTTCCAATTGTACTACAAGATTCCATCTTCTCCTTCAAATTAGTTATAGTAACCCAAAGCCTGGGTGCAAAATAGACTACCTCCTATAAATATTCCAATCTGTGGAAAATGTGATAAGAATGAAATTATCCCCAGGTTAAAATGATAGTAAAGTAGCCCAGTTGGCTCTCTCTACTTCTAATTCACATTTAAATTCTGAGTGTCTGTGAGTTGGTAGCCTACAGATTCCTTCTGAGAGTGGAGCCCAAATCTGACTTTCATCAGACACTGTCAAATAATAGCTGAAGGGACTGAAAACAGAGATTTTATGAGGATGAGAAAATGCAGTGAAGAGAACTGATTCCAAATCATGGTGGAGCAATCCTGGACACCTTGCGGTCAGGGAGGGTATCCTCCTTCTTTGCATACACAGTTTAGTGCCCACCACTAGTAGATACACAATAGATGTCTATTGACTGATTTGTACTCACATAAGCATATCTCACACACACACTTCATACATACACTTCATATGTATACACTTGAAAGTAGCATTCCAAGTCAGTTGATAATCATGTTCTCCATGCACTAGAATTAAGAAATCCTTTTGGAGATATAGGTAGAAAGTGTCCATTCTGGCTGGCTGCTCCTCCTCTTTCCTTGTTCTGTCTCTGTGTGTCTGACACAAATGGTCCCCTTTGAAGATCCACACAGGACCATGTGTTAATCTAGTGGTCAGCAAACTCATTCGTCAACAGCCAAATATCAACAGTACAACAATTGAAATTTCTTTTGAGAGTCAAATTTTTAAAACTTTTTCTAATGCCATTTCTTCAAAATAGACTCGTCCAGGGGCCATAGAATTTTGTGGAAGAGCCACACTCAAGGGGCCAAAGAGCCACATGTGGCTCACAAGCCACAGTTTGCCGACCACAGTGTTAATCTAATAATGAAGTGATGTTTTTCTTTGTTGACAATTACACTCAGGCATTAAGCGCCCTCCTTGATGGAGAGCTCCCAGACACTTCATTTTGTGCACATCCATTGCTCTGCAGACTTATGCACTGCCTGTTCCGTCTTTCAGTTCCACTGCCTCTCCTGGCTGTGGTAGGTGGCATCAAAGGCTTAACGTACATTGACCATTTTTTTGTGGGGGTTATGTCATAACAATGGGTTTTTGTCATCATGGGCTCAATTGGGGTGAACTACCATTGCTGGTTTTCCATCCTACATCATCCAAATGTACTAGTGGAGCAGTGCCAGGCAGCCAGGAAGGGCAACATTTGGCTTGGAAAGGGAAAAAGAACCAAGTCAGATGTGTTTGGAACATGCCCAAATATAGGAGACAATGCTTAGTCTTGAAGTCATCTTCCAAGTGTCGTGATATAAACTGGAGGTCAGAGGTTGAAGCAGAAAGCAAAGTTCAGAGGAGCTGCTGTCTGGAGCAACCTACAACCTTCCTTTTAAAGACAGCAGCCACATAGCCACAGGGACACAGCCACATAGATGTGGGCTCAAGCTTATGGGGTGTCATGAGGTAAATTGACAAAGGAAACAATGTTCCTGCAATTCTGAGCTCAAGGAAGCTTGTTCAGTTTAAATGTTCCATAACGCTTTCACAGGTCCTAGTTTCTTATGTCCAGAATCCTGAATTTCTTTGTTCTGCTTCCTTGATAGCAGAGACTCAGAATGAGCAGTGTTCCATGTGTGCTCTTTGGATATGAACCATAAGGAACTCAGCTATTGCTTACCAGGCTTTTGCCTTTTCTAAGTATTGCTTTATATTTCCTTCACACATATTTTGGTCCTTGGGCCCTTCTCCAATGGAAGAAGTAAATTAAACGATTTGCTTTCTATTAGAATGAATGAGGGAGTGCAGAGCCCTTGCCCGGGGCCATCAGCCTCGGCCACTGGCTTGATTTAGTGAGGGCAACACTGCAGCTGGAGACAGGGACAGAGAGGGAAAGGAATCGGTGAGAGTCAGTTCCTGGAGATAGAATGAAAGAATGGATGGGGCCAATATCCCTGATGATTTTCAAGAGGATCAATCCTTTGAAATACTCCAGCCAGCAGCTCTCCGCCAGCACTCTCAGCTCCCTTCACACTTAACTTTTTGAATTTCTACTTCTTGAATTTCTTATGGATTCTTTATATTGAATTCTTAGCTCTGAATAATATGGCATTTGCTCTGATGTGCCAGAGGCACTAAGACACATCATGAATGTTTCTTCAAAAGTCTAATATCTCATAGCCTTATCAGATTCCAGAGCATGGATGCACCAACTTTTATTTCGCTATTGCCCATGTGTGGTATTCTGTAACTCATTTCTTTTGTGCTGATTGCAAATAGGTAAAATAGATATTTTTAACATAAATTTTTGTGTGAATTTATAATTTTTTTAAAAGAATGCTAATCCATTTGAATAATAGGATGCCTTGACATGTTTATAGCTTAAATTACACACACACACACACACACACACACACACACACACACACACGTACCATTATCCAGTCCAAAAGTAAGAATATTTTTATAATTTTTACTTAGACATTAATGTATGTTTTGGAAGACAAATATTAAAATATGGAAATGTGGAAACTAAAGCAGAGTAAATAGTCTGGTCTATTTTGTCCAGATTCTTTTTTTACTTCCACATACAGATGGGTGTATGTTCATATATAAGACTATTTTTTTTTCTAAATGCATACTATCTTTGACTCTAAAAATGCCATCTATGTGGCCCACCCTACATAACTCAGTGGTTGAGCATTGACCTACGAACCAGGAGGTTACGGTTCAATTCCCAGTCAGGGCACATGCCTGGGTTGCGTGCTCAAGGCAGCTGATCAATGATTCTCATCAACGATGTTTCTATCTCTCTCTCCCTCTCTCTTCCTCTGTCTGAAATCAATAAAATCATATAAAAATACCACCAATTTGCAAAGAGCTGGCAGATAAATAAAAAACAAAATAAAATAGTAAGTACTGCATTAAATGCACATGCAATTGGGATGCTGAATGCCAGCCACAGAAATCAACTTAGGCTAATTTAATTTAAGCCGGTTTAAATAATAAGTTTATTGTAAAGATTCTGGGTAACTCACAGAATTGATAGGAAGGCTAGTGGGCCAGGCTTGAGGAAGACACCGGAAATAAGACTATGCAGCTACTTGAGGCTGTGATGGCAACTCTGGACTCGGCGTGCCACTACGTACCAAGACATTGCTCTCCAAAGCCAGATGGAACCACCTCCTGCAGCCCTAGCTCCATACTAAATGTCTGGGTGGTACATCTGATGGGCCATCGCTGAGTAACATGCCCTGGACCCAGTTGCATGGTAGGCTGGCATCATGCACAGTCTTTGAGGATCTTCAGGTAAAGTGGGCGATACTTCCCATGGCTCATAAGACAGGATTCTCCAAAGGCAGGAAGGAAGTTTAGGATTCTCCAGAGAACCAGACCAATAGGAGATGTATCCCTTATGATATACTAAATCTCCTCATCTGTGAGCACTCAGGTGGTCTGCAGAGACCACACGTACAGCACAACATTGAAGCACATATTGACTTTTAACTGACCGTGACATGCATTTGTGCATGCGGTTACATAACACTTCCTTCTTCATTAGCACAAACTTTGAGTTTAAACGACATTCACATTTGGCATGAAGAATGTACTACATCACTTCTGGCCAGCAGCTGTTCTTCATGCAGAACCTCAGTATAACACACAGCTCTTTGTGGTCCATATTCTTCATCATGACAGATTTGGCATTGCTTTGAATTAGAGTATAATGTTGAGACATTTCAAAGCATTCTGGGCCTTGTGATATTGCTGTTTAGGAGAAGCCATGGCTTCTTTTCTTAATTGAATTATGTTTAGCTTCACATTAGTGTCTCTTGAAAAATAAGCTTGGAGCTTATGACAGATATTGCTCTCTGAGTGATAGACATTCACAGCAAGTGAATCAGCCACAGAGCTTCTCCAAGTTTGAAAATGTCTGTGATATTTTGAAAGAGACTTGGCAATTTCTATTGCATTTAATGGCATTGTCTAGCATGGAACTGCCAACCTTCACTGCTCAAAGGAACTTTTTTATTGCTGTACCATGGTGTAGTCTTACTTTTTAATTATGAAAATATTTTTTAAATCAGAAAAAGAACAGGACCTTTGCAACAAACACCAAAGTAGCCGCTATACAAAAATGACAAACATCACCAACTTTCTATAATTTCTTTTCTCTTAAAATAAATAACATTATTTACTGGTTGGTATCCCTTTTCTGTGCCTTATCAACCTCTACCTTTCATGCTTTTTCAAAGGAAACCACTGTTGTGAGTTCGGGGTGTTAACTTGTAGCCCAGGTTTTGTGACGAATTTTTTTTTAAGCAAAAATCTAGAATCCAATTTAGGTTAAAATTCTACCATCTGTTTGGCCACCCACCTCATACTCTATACACACACGCAAATCAATTTATGGTGATTCATACAACCAAAAGATTAGAACTACAGAGTCTAAAGGAAAATAGGAGAGTATCTTCACAGCCTGGAGACAGGCAAAAGTTTTCTGGGCAGGACACAGAAATCACTAACTATGAAAAAAATCAATACATTGAATTTCATCAAAATTTAAAATTTTGCTCTTTAATAAGAAATAGGAAGACATGAAAAGTCAAGTCACAGATTAGGAAAAAATATTTTCAATACGTATAACTGAGGAAAGACTCACTCTTCCTCTCTCTTTCTCCCTCTTTTCCTCTCTCTCTCCCCTATAAAATAAAAAGGCAAACAACCTAATAAAGAATGTACATAGTATTTGACTTCACCAAAGAAAATAAACAAGTGGCCAATAAACACAATAAATGTAAAAATTTACAACGTAATTTGTCTCAGAGGGATTACAGATTAAATTAGCCATGAGTTCATCACTTCTTGCCCACAACAAAAAGGCTAAAATTGAAAAGACCAACATTAGTAAGTGATGGCAAAGATGTGGAAGAAACAGGATTCTCATGCATTACTGGCAACAATGTAGAGTGGTACAACCACTTTGGAAAATTGGCCTGGGTCGCTAGTTTGCTAAATCTCCCTGCAGATCTTGGGTCTTGCCATCCTCCATCATCTCGTATTGGTTCTGCTTCTCTGGAGAACCCTCACTAATGCAGCTTCCCAAAGAACGTGATTAGTGGCTTTCCTGCTCAGGAGACAACTGAAAGCCCTGTCCTCTCAGAAGAGTTAATATAGTTACTTTGATAAACATGGGCAGGGCCTTGTTCTAGTCATAACCTCTGCCTGGCATCTCCCACAGGTAATCTAATCTTAGTAAATTAAAAGGATCAGAACTGCAAAAAGTGTACCATTTGAGAGGATTTCAATTTCCCTGCCCTTGATATAAATATACTAGAGGCCTAATGCATAAAATTTGTGCATGGGTAGGGTTCCTAGGCTTGGCTGGCAATCAGGGCCAATTTGTCAGGTGACCAGCGGGGTGATCTGGGGCTCCTGCTAACACCAGGCTTGGCCGGCCTGGTGCCGCCGCTCTGGTGTGGTGATCTGGGGCTAGCACTGGCCCCCTCACTGGCAGGCCCCAACCTCCAATCAATCTGCTGCTGCCGATAATCACCTCCCTCTGCGAGGTGACCAGCAGGAAAGTTGGGGGCCCTCTGCTGGCAGCCACCTTGGCTGGGGGAAGCTCCTGCATTGAGATTCTGCCCCCTGATGGTCAGTCCACATCATAGCAGTAGGTTCCACTGTTCATTCTGCCACTCAGTTGATTTGCATATTAGGCTTTTATTATATAGGATACCAAATTAGAAGTGCATCTCCCCTCGTAGATGACTCTTTGTGGGTTATATCCTAAGTGCCCCTGTCAGTGCTCAAGAGTTAGCCTTTCCTATGGGTGGTGCTGTTAATAGGAGTGGTCAGAAGCAGCTGGCAGGCAGAAAGAGATAGGAGGGGAGTGCCAATCTTAACCCTGAAGGAAATGCCGGGGCAGCAACAGAGGTACTGTGTCACCCAGATTCTAGATGGAGCCTGAGGATGTGCATTTCTAACAAGTTCTCCAGTGATGCTGATGAACCTATTGGTTAGGGGTTGGGATTGGGAGAAAGTTCTAAAATCTGAAGATCATAAATCAGGAAGTCAGGAGCCTTGTAAGAATGTTAATCAGCAGAGGGCAAGGTCAAAACCAGGACTTGGGCATGGATAATGCCAAGATATCAAGAGCTTGTTTACACTGGACATTAAAAGTGGAGATGGGATGGATATTTAAACACACAGGGCCCAACCACACCTAAACAAAAATGCAAGTGTAAAGGTTACTTTGCCCAGGCCTCTTCCTCAGCCTCTTTCTTCTGAAAAGTCATGCCCAATTGGAAACAGCAATGGATTGTGTCAGTATGGATGTCCAGTATTGACATGATTTTTGGATTTAGCTTATTTTTTCAGGAGACAGAAGTTATGTAAAGCTGAACTAATAAGACACCTTATAGAACTTAGATGGGGGAGTATGTTGTCTCCTGTTTATAATGTGTAATGTTTCCAATAAGTCATAGACCTTTAGGTTAAGCAGAATTCATTATATGATGCTATTTCTTCCCTATCTCAGATATATTTAGGGGCAATGAGTCCATTTCTCAGGCTTCCTTCCTCCTCTTGCCTTCTATCCTTCCAGTCAAGTGTGGTAGTTCCCTGTGTCACTCCATCCCATTTAATAGTTATCTCTTTTTCATCATCTTAAAAACTTGAATTAGCTATTTTGATATATTTCCTAAGAACTCTGGAGTCTGATTCATCAAAGTGATAAAAAGAAGATATTTTGGGAATTTGTTCCAATTTAAATGACTAAATTATTTTCCCACTTGTTATCTATCTGCTTATGGATATTCTAATGCTTGGCATCAAATTCACACTCAAGAATCTGGCTACCCACAAGCCAGCTTTTCCAGGGTGAGCAGGGCACAAACTTAGAACCTGAACTACATCTTGCAGAAACACATGTCTGAGTCATGAGGTAAGGCTGAATCTGAAGAAACTGGGCCTTGCTTGAAACCATTTCTGTGGGAAGAGCAAATCTCAGCTGTTGTGACGGCAGTGACATCTGACAGAAAAGAAGTAGGTCCCGTCACTGAAGGTATCCAGCCCCAGTGTGAGGCTTCGAAATGCAGCATTTGCATCGCAGGAAAATCAGTCCACTTTTTGTAGCCTGTCATTCAAAGGAAGAAAAGGCACATAACCATGTGCTCCTTGTGCAAATGTGACACCTTCCCCCCGTTCAGGGCTCGTCTCTACAAATACCGAGATGCCCAGTGCCACCATCAGATACAAAACTGCTGAGACCTGTTCCTGAGGTGCCTGCATTTTAGCACCTTGTCTGCTACCCTTACCCTCTTCCTCTCCCTTATGTATTAACCCTGAAAGTCAAGCTCGCCATGTCAAGCCAGCCGGCCATCTGGTGTGCAGCCTTCATTCTATGCCCAGGAGAAGGGGAGGCTGAGGGACGCGATGAACATTTATTGGGGCCTGCTGGTGTAAGGCACTGTGCCAGGCATGTGACATACCTCATGTCAAAACAGCCCAGGAGGTGAGGGTAATTAACTGCATTTAGTCCCATTTTACAAATCAGCTTCTCACCATGAGGAGCTTAGCTTAGCTCTCTTTCATAAATAAAAATACTGTATAGAGCAGGTCCTTTAATAACCTTGTTTTTTGTTATAACTTTGAGATGCTGTAGAAAGTTAACTCTTATTTATATCAATTTTTCCTATGGTGAAATGGGTTTGGTTATATGTCATTTTGCTTAACGGCATCTAGTGACAACATAAGTGGGGAGGACTAACTGTATTACTTATTGCATATTGTGCCAGGCAGTGCTTAATTAATCCTCAAAACAGTCTAATATCATTTTTGTTATTATCCCCATTTTTACAGCTGGGAACACTGAGAAACAGGAGCTTAAGTAACTTGCCCTCAATCACAGGATGAGTCAGAGTAGCTAAGATCTAAATGCAGTTTATACTCTTAACCACTTAATAATACCATAGCGTTTCTAGTAACAACACTGTGCTGTTAAATGGGATAATTGTTCACTAAATAGTGATAGAACCAGAAGTTTATCTCAATTAGTCTTATTACTGAATCAAAGAAGAGCTGGAAAAGTGAGATGGCCTGGTCACTTGAGACCAGGGCTTTATATAGATGGGTAACTTGGTTGGAGCCTCCACATGAGCTGACAATCTTGTTCTCAGATTTTAGCTAACATTGATTATCACTCTCCCCAGTTCTCTTTGGATCTTTATAGAAGTCAGTTAATAAGAACTCTGGATTTACAGGTCCCTGGTGCACTCCAATAGTGAGATAGTTCTTGGCCTACCCAGAAGAACCTGTTCAAAATTAGCTTGATATTTCCCCCCCCCCCCCTTTTTTTTTATAAATATATTTTGTTGATTTTTTTACAGAGAGCTAGAAACATAGATGAGAGAGAAACATCTGTCAGCTACCTCCTGCACACACCCTACTGGAGATGTGCTCACAACCAGGGTACATGCCCTTGACTGGAATCGAACCTGGGACCTTTCAGTCCGAAGGCTGACACTCTATCCACTGAGCCAAACCGGTTTTGTCGATATTTTCCTTCTTGTTCCCCAAAGTTTTTCTTGTTATCACTACTCATTAACAAAACAAAGCAAAACAAACAAACCAAAAAAAATAAATAAATAAACCTCAAAGATAAGGATTGAGAGGATTATGACTTACTCCCAGATCATGGCTGTGATACCAGAAAGCCTGCCCAATCCTGCTCTCGTAAATAGCAACCAGGGAAGGACTATGTCTTCCTCTTGTGGAAGACAGATCGTGTACAAGATGGAAATTGCATTTGAGTGCCTCTAAAGAAGCCTGACTACAGAGACATAAATGCATAAGAATCTATTTTCCTCACATAAGGAGATGATCGAAGAGGCCAGCTTTGCTGTTGGTTCAGCACTTCAAGATTGTCGGATCTGAGGTCTCTGCAATTTGATTGCTCTTTCCTTCCTTGTCTTAAGATGACCGTTGAAGCTCCAGCCTTTGGGGTTAGACAGAAAAAGAGGAAGGAGGGAGAAAAAAGGATGGCCCATACATAAACTGAGTAACCTCCTATTCAAGTGCTTTGCCCAAATGCTACCCACTACTTTTGCATATGCCTGTGAGGCTGAGGACCTAGCCACCCCAATGATGTAGACAAAGGGAGAGCAAATCTTGGTTAGGCAACAAGCAGTTTCTGCTCTGCATTCCTGTTGGCCCAGCACTAGGTTGTCATCACCTTTGGCCTCTCAATACTCCAGGTCTCTGCTGCCACTGGAAAAGCTCTGGGGACAATGGGTTACTGCAGCATCATTACTGGCTTAGGCCAACATTCTAGGACTTGGAGAGCCCAATGTAGTTCAAACTGTGCAAGACCAAAAATGAAGCAATCTATATTTCTAAAATGCATTTTAAATGAAGAAAGGACTCTTATGATTGGTGCAATGGCATGACTAGCTGCCGCTTTCTGCATTTGTGAGTCAGGACCATGGTCAGTGCATCTGGGAGCTGCCCCACTTGTGGGAGACCTTCAGGAACCATAGAAAAATACCTAAAGGGGAAGGCAGCTGTCTCCTTGCTAATCAAGGATATGGGAGAATAAGAATAAGATATGGAAATTATGGTGGATCTGATTACTGTACATTATGTTTTTTATCCACATTTCTTACTTTGAGGACACACGATACCATTCCGCATCTCTATCATTAGTGCCTACCAAACAACAAATTAAAAACAACCTCTCATCACCCTATAATTCTGGGTGTGTAGGATTGATAGTCATTTGCTGATTTTCTAAGAAATATTGCAAAGCAGATAAAATCTCCATAGATCATAGTTAGGATAAAGTACAGCACCATATTACATTCTAGTGCAGATATGTTACTACCAAAATGTAATTCCAAGGAGGTACATCAAAGTTGGCAATGTTGGGGGTGCAAAGGACCTGTAGGCTTTGGGGGATAATTACTTACAGAAGTACTTTGTTGCGGGCTTGAAGGCCAGGAAAGCCCTGTTATTTATTGCTACCTTGCTGAGTGTGTTAGCATGTTATGGAGGCTCTACAGTAAGCACAGCTTGCAGGCATTGTGAAGTCTGCAGTGGAAGCAGAGAAGCTAATGGACCGGTGAATTCTGCTGGCTGGATTCCAGGTGGCACTGAGGTTTTCTTAATTTAGAATTGACTGTAAACTCAGGTGTCTTGCTCCTGTGCCACCAACCATGCTGCCCACACCCAGAGAAGAAATCAGCTAAGCCACAGGAGCAAAATACCCCGCGCTCTGACTCACTCCAGAATATTCTGAAACAAGTGTCAAGCCCCTGAGGATGGATTGTGAGTTGCTCGGAACCCACACAGAATGGCAGCTGTCAACATCAGAGAAATTGGAAGGGACACCCTGCAGATCGGAGTTGGCTTGTTGGACAGCAGAGGGCCCAGCCTTGTGTGCTCCCTGGGAGATAGGTGGGTGGGAGACAGCACAAGCATCCCAGTGAGGCAGCTTGGCATTTCTTTCTTGACTCATCCAAGTTCCCATGCTCAAGATGTGATTCTCCAAATGTCACTCTCAATGAGTCCTGCCCTTCTGAACAGATGTGTGATTCAATTCACCCAATCTACCCCCAGTCTCTCTAAGTGAGGGATGAGCCATGTGCCTCTCTCTCCTGCCACAGACAGAGCCTAGGGCCTTTGACCAGGTTGTCTATCTTGTTGGAACTGGCCCTCAGCCAGCCCATTCAGTCTTCATTGGCAGGAACTGAGTGGTCCTGCAGGGCCCTTACCACCTTGTGCACAGAGAAACAGAAAAAGTTGAGGGTCTTGGTGTCCCAAGGGTGGGCAGGGCTGGAGTAGCACCTTGCCAAGGTCTGATCCTTCACTTCCTCTCCTAGGATTCTATGCATCCTCACCCCACCCCTATATCTTTCCAAAATAGCCCCTGTGGGTTATAACTCCATTTGTATGTATTTCATCTTTTTGCAAAATTTCTGCACTAAAATATTGAAAATCCTTCAACTATTACTTTGTGATAGATGCTTCCTTGATTTTTTATTTTAAAAGGGCATTCTTTCAGAGGGGGAGGGAAGGTTACTTCAATAAATACTTTAAAATACCAAAACAGCCCATTGGCATGGCTTAGTGGTTGAGCATCAACCTATGAACCAGAGGTCACAGTTCAATTCCCAGTCAGGGTACATGCCCGGTTATGGGCTCGATTCCCCAATGTGGGGTGTGCAGGAGGAAGCCAATCAATGATCCTCTGTCATCAATGAGAATTCTTTCTCTCTCTCCATCTCCTTTCCTCTCTGAAGTAAAAAATATATATTTTAAAAATAACATAAATACCTAATACACACACACACACACACACACACGCACACACGCACCGTAGTAAAATACAAAGAGGATCTATCCTAAATGTGATTTCCCCCATTATATAAATAAATGCTTTATCTATTTCATGATTAAACTGTGCTGGTAAAGGCCATAATTTAATCGTCCTTTGCCAGGCCTGATAATAAACACTTTATAAGTGCTAGTTCATTTCATCCTTACTGTAACTATTAGTATTACTATTCCCATTTTACAGATGATGCTGAGGATTAGCTCTGAGAGAAGAAGACTTAGGGATCAAATCACAGGTCTCTCCTATTTGAATGTCTGCCTACTTTACCAGTACACACTTGGCTCCGTAGGATACTAATAATTGTTTGTTTCTGTTAGATTGTTGTTGCTGCAAGTAGCAAAAACACCAACTGTAACTGACTTAAAGAATAAGAAAATATCTCAGAAAATAGAAGTGCAGAGTGGAAGGAGCTTCAGGGTTGGTTGAGTCAGTGGCTTTGCCCCTCTTCCTTCTTAGTGTTCACATCTGTGACAATTATATTCTCCATATATGGCCACAGCACTACAAGGTATCCTATGGTATGGCCTGCACCTTCCCACCCCTGACTCTGGGTGGGCTAGTGACTTGTTTTAACCAATAGAAGGCAGCAGAAGTGGTGTGGGGTGCCCTCAGAGGCTAGCTCAGAAAAAGCCACGTGGCATTTGCCTTGTATGCTGGATCATGTTGTAGGAGAAGACACCCTGAGACCGCCATATTGCAGGGAAGCAGCCACATGAAGAGGCCACTGGAAGGCTCTATTACTGACAATCTTGCTCTCAATCCTCTATGCCCTGCAGGCAGACTTGGGAGTGAATGAGCCCTCAGATCATCCAGTTGTCCCCAGCTTTTGCAGTTTTCCAAATGCAGAGCATAGACAAATGGTAATAACCTGGACAGTGTCACTGTCCTGCCAGTAACAAGGTGACTGTAGCTATTCCAGGCTTCACATCTCCAGACATGACAACACCCAGAGCTTCAAGAGGGGCTGTCTCTCTCTCTAGAAGGACAAATGCTTTGCAAGGACCTCAGCAGGCACCATAGTATCTCTCTCTGGCCAAAAATGGGCATATGTCCACCTGGGGTGTTAGAGGACAACCTCAATGTTTGCTACAATATGACCCAAGAAAAGGTTTCCCTGATTGATTATTGCCAAACACCTGCCTTAAAATGTTAAACTGATCTCATAAACTCCAAGACCTCTGGGAAACATTTTTACTACTAATATTTTTCATCTCCGGAGAGCAGGGGATCATAAGCCATATTTTTTTATTCATATTTACGGTGAACATTTTCTATTTCATTTATTTTGGTTTTCTTGAAGAGCACTTCACTTCCTGAAACTATTTTCTGCAGAAAAAAACTTGGAAAAGACAATACAATTACAGTCTCTAAAGGCATTTCCATTAAAATCAGAAGTGGGATAAATATGTCTGTTACCACAACTATCATTTAACCCTCATCTAGTAACCAGTGCAATTAAATAAGAACTTTGCCATCATTTAAATAAATTAGTACTCTGTCCTCCTCCTTTTTCCTCCTGTTCTACTTTTTGACCTTTGTTTTTGCAGAATGGGTTAAATTACTGGCTTTTCACATTATGTCTTCTCTTTTAAGAAGGAGCCACCTTAGTTGCATTTTGTCTAATAGTCATATGCACAACATGGATCTTAAGCTCTAGGCTGGCATGGTTTCAGTTCTCAGATACAGTCCTTTATGCCACGTGTTCTCCATTCCTGAACTCCTTTTCTTGACTCATCGCTCAGTGGGCTGGTGTGCCTTTTAAATAATATATTTAGGAAGGGTGGCAGATTTTATGCTTTCTGAGCTCTTACATAGCTGTTTGATGTTCTGTTGCCTTTGCAAATGAATGAATCATAACCCTGCCAGGTGTCAATTTTTTTAGTAAAAGCCCTTACCCCTAAAAATTCAGTGAGACCTAACCGGTTTGGCTCAGTGGATAGAGCATCAACCTGGGGACTGAAGGATCCCAGGTTCAATTCTGGTCAAGGGCATGTACCTTGATTGTGGGCACATCCCCAATAGGGGCTGTGTAGGAGGCAGCTGATAGATGTTTCTCTCTCATCCATGTTTCTAACTCTCTATTCCTCTCCTTTCCTCTCTCTATATAAAAAAATCAATAAAATATATATATTTTAAAAACTCAGTGATATCTCTCCACTGGAGATTGAAGTTGAACAGGACTTGCCCAAGAAGGCTTAGATCTCTTGCCCTGTGATTAACCTCCTCTTTATACCAAGATGTTGAGAGAATATTTTTCTTTATTCTTGCATTGCAAACACATCATCAAGATATGTCCAAGTGTTGACATCTTTCAAATTGTGTTGACAATAAGCCTTAAAGACCTAGAGAAGTAAATTTTCAGAAAGTTTTGAGTATATTTTTATTATTGCTTTTTGGTCTACTGCTTTTTGTCTCTTCTTCAGAAGTAATGACTTTCCATATATCTCTGTTCTGTATTCTTCATATTTATCACCTCTTCTTATAGGTTTTTCATCCACAATCTTTCCTTCTGCGTGGCAAAACTAATGCTATTTGTTTAGCCACCTGAATCACTGAGTCCCTTCTCTGCTATAAATTTTGTCCTTTACTGCTTCTGTTGTCACTTATCCTGTAGCATGATTAGATGTTTAAAACATTACTTCTTATATATTAGCTAGTTCTCTTCTCATCAACAGGTGTGTGTGTGTGTGTGTGTGTGTGTGTGTGTGTGTGTGAGAGAGAGAGAGAGAGAGAGAGAGAGAGAGAGAGAGAGAGAGAGAAGATAGGCAACTAATGCAATTGCTATGAAAAGTTAACTTTTATTTCCTATACATATTTTTCAAAATTATGTTGTCTTCAATCTCCAAAGAGCTTGGATCTCCTTCAGTTTTTATGTCTCAAATCCTTTCCCCAGGTTTCAAACTTTGTTTGTTTGTTCATTTTCTCCAGAACATCCGTCTTTTGCATAAAGAAAGATAAAAAAAAATGGAATAGAATTTTCCATAAACCAGTAAAAGTCTCAGTGAGCTGGCAACGTGCCTTCAGTATGGAGAGAGCCAGGGCAGGTCTGTTAGCAGAAGTTTATCTCTGCAGAGCTGCCTATCCATGAAGGTAGAGGCAGTGAGCCTGGGGTCAGCTTTTCTCTTGTTTTCTGTTGGACCTAACCTCCTCTCAGAGCCACACCTGGCTATGTGACTGTTTCTTCAGCTGCTTCCTGTTCCCATCAGGTGGTAGCTCTTGCCCTTAGAAATTCCAGTCATATCAATCAATCAGTATCGCACACTGATGCTGCGCAGCAGATCACCCCAGAGCTCAGTGACCTGTTACAGGAAGCATTTATACAGATGTGCATGGATCTGGCAGCCAGCTGAGTCCGGCTCAGCTGGAAGGCTCAGCTTCTAGTGCCACTTGGATGCAGGTTTGCCCTTTGTATGTTTGTTCGGGACCCAAGCAGCAGAAACTGGGGGTAGGGAGGTGAGTAGGGGGACTTGTTCTTATGGAGATGTCTTTGGTCCAAGAGGGCATGCCCAACTACCTCTGTTCAAGCCACATTCATTAACATCTCATTGCCCAAAGCAAGTCCAACACCAGTGGGGCAGGAACATACTCCAGTCACTGTAGAAGGATAGGAAGCAAATATTTGCTTTATAATATTTCAAATAATAACACCAGGTCTCATTCAATGTGATGATCCACAGCGCCAAAAGAACTTAAAGTTGACTCTCCTTGGGCTGTCCCATTGCTGCTCTGGTGCCTTTGCATTGCCAAATCTGGTGGGGCTAGGGTGTTTCTTCCAGAATCCTTCACCTTGTTTCCCTAACTTCTTCCACATGAATGCAGCCTGCCTTTTTAAGTGCTTATACGGAGCTGGGGATTTTATGGCCTTGCTTATCTTGTTTTTGTAGAATGTTTGTTTTTCTTTAGCTAATAAAATTTCAGAGGCAACAAATAACATTTAAAAAGCTGAGACTGGGATGTATAATTGAAATTTAAAAACTCAGCATTGCACAGTTTAGCGGTGTGCTCAATCAGTGAGCTGAGAGGCAATGCCACCTGCCATATGTGTGATCTGCTTATTAAGAGGGTGAGGCTCCAGTTTAGCCACAGTCTGAGTTTATTTTTTGGTTCCTAAATTGGAAATTTCTGCTGCTTAATCATGTGCCGTGCTTGTGATCTGGTTACTAAAACAGAGTTGTAATTGCTGACCACGTGCCGCCTTTGCAATTTGGTGAGGAAACAGGAGCAAATATGATTACCCAAGTGCCATATGAGTGATCTGGTTACTAAACAGATGACCAGACAGTTCAACCACATGTTATATTTGTAGCCTGTTACTAAAAGAGAAGGCCAGGGGTATATCCAAGTGCCATGTTTGTGATCCAGTTACTAAAAGAGGTCTGTGTACCACATTCCCACACACCATATTTGGGTTCCAGTTACTAAAACAAAGGGCATATGGCTTCACACAGTTTGCATCTGTGATCTGGTTCATGAACAGAGGGCCCTAGGCCTAACCTTGGACTCCTGTCTGGGTTCCTGGAAAAAGAAGGCAGTCTCTGAATTGTGTGTGGTTTCCTCTGGGAACCAAAATTGGGTCAAGTATATTGTAACTAATTTGGGATTCTGAAAAAATAACTACCTTAATTTCACTCCTAGAACAAAGTATCTTAGTTTTCTTAAAAATAAAAAAAAAAGTTTTTATTGATTTCAGACAAAGGAAGAGAAAAGGAGAGAGAGAAACACCAATAATAAGAGAGTCATCAATCAGCTACCTCCTGCATGCCCCCTACCGGGGATTGAGCATGCAACCTGGGCATGTACCCTGACCAGGAATCAGATCATCACCTCCTGGTTTATAGGTTGACATTCAGCCACTGAGCAACACCAGCCCAACTAGTTTTCTTAATTTTTACCATCAGTGTTAATATCCGTATAGCATCAAAGGGACACACTGCCCTATATTACCACTCTTTCCTATCACTTCTATATACTCCTTTCTTTTCCACTCTCCATTCTGACCCATTTGATTTTTGTTCTTCTGATTCTTTGTCTTCTATTGGGTTACCTTTTCTTTTTATTTTGTTAACCATTTTACATTCCATATTTTCTATTCTTTAAGTCTCACAGTTGTCACTAGGTTTTATTCAATTCCTCTTCTTGCTTTCACACTTATGTGCAGCCATGGCCCATATGGTTGCATATTTCCTTTTGTCACAGGCTTCTCTTTGGGCATGGCAGTTTATCTCAATGCATTTGCACATTTCTCATGACTATGTGCACTCATACTTTCATTCAACAAATACTGATCTAGGACTAACTTTTGTTAGGCACTGTGGAGTTAAAACTTCTGACAGGACACATCTCTATACATTATAGTCTAATGTACAAAACATAAATGTCAGCAGGCAATTTTCATACACTGTTGTAGAGCTGCGACAAAGTAATGTGTGGAATCCATGGCTCATGTGTGAAGGGAAGTGCATTCAACCTTGGGGAACTCAAGAGACTCGCCAGAGGAATGTCAGAGAAGTTGAGGCCTGAAGGAGGAAGTTGAAGGAGGACA
Organism: Lasiurus borealis; assembly: GCA_004026805.1. Lineage (NCBI taxonomy): Eukaryota > Metazoa > Chordata > Mammalia > Chiroptera > Vespertilionidae > Lasiurus > Lasiurus borealis. The sequence goes on along the minus strand of PVJN01006793.1, from coordinate 6,069 downwards.
TGGGTCAGAGAAAAGTGTTGTAGACAGAAGGAATAGGCAACAGCCCCAAGATGAAGGAAAACCTGATACATACAGCAGCTTTTGAGGAGGTTAGGATGGTCAACACATAGAGGAGTCGGGGGTAGGGAGTGGAATGAGGCAGGACAGGTGGCAAGGCTTGGTGATAGAAAAACTTGAAAATCTGTGTTGAAGAATTTGGACTCTATGAGGAAAACACACTAGAATGTCATCAAAAGGATTCCAGTAGGTCACCTTGGCTTCTGGGACCTTGTTTCAAAACAAGTACCCATAACTAGAAAGATCACAATCCTTGCAGGCAGAATCAAGGCCAACCCAAATGTCATCCATTTATTCGGCCCAAGCAGGTTCCCATCTCCTTATCTGAAGTTGCAGTTTGCTGCTGTTTTGCGCTTTTTCCTCCTCTCCCACCCCTTCAGAAATGACGTTCCTCTCCATCTGAAGAGAGTCACTAAAACTTACCCGTCTGAGGTCGTGGGCGTGGTGGAACGAACACTCCAGAGTGAGACAAGCAAGGCAATGACATCTCCTCCTATTGCTTCGAGGTACGCCAGATGGAAGCTGTCAAGAGAATCTTGAAAGCCTAAGTGACATTATTTAAATGAGGAAAGAGCAGGTGTGCCCTAGCCATGAGGATCTTAAATCTCACTGTTCTCAGACAGAAGCATGTGTCGGCCAACTTCAGCCTCCAGCCTGCAGCAGAGATAGCTCCTATGAGCCTTACTGCAGAGACAAAATTGGGTATCATGAATAGGCCTATCAAAATTATGTCTTCCATTGGCATTACCTTGCATTTTTATAAAAAGAATTCACACTTCCTGCTTTATTTGATACTCACAAAATTCCTATGAGGTCCATAGGCAAGTGTTCTTTCTATTATTATCTCATTATTACCATTATTATTACTAGTATCTGTTGATGGGATGAGGAAACAGATTATGAGCTATTAAGTGACCTGCCTAAGGGCACTTGGCTAGTTAGTGGCAGAGCCAGTTCTAGGTGATACACAGGACATTTCCACCGCCTGACCACCTACTCGAATACTCCAACCCCCTTTCTGCATGTGTGCGGATGAGGATGCAGAGAACTCAGCTGAGGAATCTCATTTTCTGGAACTGCTGCAGTCGCCAAAAAAGGGATCTCAACTTGGGATCAGGCATCTGTCACTTAACTCTGTGATAAGTAACTGAATGAGTTGTGTTCCACTTATCGTGTGTGGGCCACAACTAAACAAAGGGTCAGGAGAGCAAAACATCTAAAGTCCAAAGAACTGCATTTTAGAACAAAAAGAGCTTTATCTAGAGCACAGCCCAGTGATATAAATAGCATCATCTCTGTTTCTCATGGGGGAAAATTTAGGAACAGAGACATGTATTAGCTTTCACTGGGTCACATAGCAACTAGATGACAGTAGTATCTGAACAGAAACCAAGGTCATGGACCTTTGCTCAATTTATTCCTACTAAGAACTTATACACACACCACACTCACTCACTCACACACACACACACACACACTGGCTTCCTTCTTCATTACACTTTTACCATCAGACCCATCATATATGCTTGCCTTAATATGCTATTTCACATTATCAACATGAGCCTCTTGGGGCTGTCAGCACCTCCTTTTAGATGTGCAAAGAGGAATTTTTTTAAAAAAAATGTTTTTATTGATTTCTTTAGAGAGGAAGAGAGAAGGGAAAGAGAAATACCAATTGGCTGCCTCTTGCATGCCCCCTACTGGGGATCAAGTCTGAAACCATTCTTTGAATGGGTGACCTCTTGGTTCATGGGTTGATGCTCAATCACTGAGCCACACCAGTTGGGCCAAGGGGCACTTTTATGTTTTTTATTCTCAATAGCTGCTGTGAGAACATGAATATTTCCCCTGTGCCTTCCTGCTTGTTTCCTTTTTTCCCATTTCTGCATCCTCAGACATCACAGACTGCAAACATTGCCCAGGGGTAGAATGAGTGAGGATCTTAAATCTGCTCAGATCTCATAGGAACCAGCGCTTTAGGGGCATGTTCACAATTTACCCTCTGCCCTCAAATCACACGGTCCAGTAAGAGCCCCCACCCCCAACCCCCGCATGCCCGGCAAACCACAGTGTACCCTGTACCCAAACTCTTCAAAGCTGAGATGAGTTTTCCCCAGACCTGCCAAATATCCCTTTATTATGTCAACAAAAGCCAATCATAAACCTTTGTTACATTGTTATTGCTGCCAAAAGAAATTACCACAGACTTTGTGGCTGAAAACAGCACAATTGTACTATCTCTCCCTTTCCCCCATCAAAAAAAGGATTTGAAGATCAGAAGTCTGAAATCAGCTTCAGTGGCTAAAATCAAGGTATCTGCAGGGCTGTGTTCTGGAGGCTCTGAGGGGAGAATCTGTCCTTCATCTTTTCTGGCGTCTGAAAACTGCCTCTATTCCCTGGCCTGGGGCCACTTCCTCCCGCAGCAGACCCACTGCTCCATACCCTGTGTCCTTCGTTGCTTTGCGTGGCTCCCTCTTGTAAGTATCTGCACTTACATTGAGGGCCCACCCGACAATTAGGATAATCCTCCCCTTTCCACTCCCTCCCCCCCTCCCCCACCCCTGCCATCTCAAGGTCCTTCATTTAGTCACATCTGCAAAGTCCCTTTGCCCTGCAAGGGAACAGATTTACCAGTTCCCAGGATTAGAACGTGGACATCTTTTAGGCCGTTGTTCAGCCCCCACAACCCCCACCTGAGGAGGGCAGAGGTGACTGCTCTCTGGAGTTCTCTCAGGTCCACAGGGCCGGGCACAGAGAAGGCTGGGGGAAGGCTGGGCCCGAGTGAATTCTTATTGCATAGAGGCTCCCAGCACGATGACCGTAAAATCAGGAGCAGAGAGCTGCTAATGGGCCTGTCCTCCGGCCTGTACTCAGAAACCACACCTTCAATTTTCCACTGCCACGCAGTGATCATCCCATCTTCAAAGGAGAAATGCTGTGCTGGTTCATGGTGAGACATGACCCTTGTAGAACTGCGTGCCCCCTGCTCCTGCCCAGCGCAGCCCTCGCTCCCTGTCCTTAGCCAGAACAGCACGTGGGTGCCCGCCTCTGGACCTTGGCCGTTCCCTGCACTTGGAATGCCCTCCCCCCCGAAATCCATACCATCCACCCTCACCTCCTTTATATCTCTGCCCAAAAGGCACCTTCTGGATGACATTCCCTAACGTGCTCATTTAAAACTGCAACACACAGCCCGCCCCAGACCGCCAGCCTCCTTGGGAGCTCCATTCGCCACACATGCATCTCATCATCTGACGTGGCTTCCCTTGTTTCTTTGTCTACTTTGTCTCCCACAACTGTAAGTCCAGGAGGACAGAGAATGTTCTGCCTCATTCTCTGCTCTATTTCCAGCTCCCAGAACAGCGCCTAGCACTTAGTAGGTTCTTAATATGTATTTGTTGAACAGATGCCAGAAAAGCATACAGAGAAATATCCCAGCCATTCAGGGTCTGGGTTGGCCCGTGGCTCTCTCCCTGGCTCAGGACACTGTGGACAGCACGTTTCAACAACAGCACCGGGGAGAGCGAGGCGCACTCCTCCTCCAGATTAGAGCAGTGGAGCGGGTGGCCCTTGCAGAGGCAGAGTAGGACATGCACACAGGGATGGTCTGTGCTAAATCAAGCCTCTCGCTCCCTGGCTACTGGTCTTCGGCTACATCATTCAACATCCTGAGCTCCATTCTGAGCTCCAACATCCTCATCTCTGAAGTGGGCATCATGTAGACTCCACCCTGCACCACAGTAACCACTGTGAAGCTTAAATGCCTGGCACAGAGGAAGCTCTTTCTGCCACCCCTTCCACCTGCTACCAGTCCTTCTAGCTGAAAAGTAGGCATTTGGCACCCAAATAGTCCAGTCATGGTGGGCATCCCTTCTCAGGCCTGCAGTGCGAGGACCCTCCCTGGACACAGCTTCCACGCAAGCTCTCTGCATCTACAGGCCTTCATCTAGAAAGGCACTGTCTTTCCCATACTGTGGTTTGGCTCGTGGGTTCTGTGACCAAAGAGAAGCTACAGAGAGTCAAAAAGTGGCCCCAGTCAGTATGCACATCAGGGCCAAGTAGAGGCCACAACATGGTAAGACACATGGGGTAGGCAATGGCAGGACAGGGGCCTTTTCTGCATCCCCTCCAGCCTGCTCCATGGTCAGCAACCTTTGAAAGAGGAGCATCGGGGCAGGAGGTCTGAGCTGGGGGCGGGCACCTGCCTCAAGTGCCAGCCACGCAGGTCAAAAGCCCCTTGCTTTCCTCCAGATCGGTGAATCTTCCAGGAGACAGAGCTTTTCAATGTCAGCTGCAGATTCTGAGCCACGTGTCTGCCCCACCACACTGTCTACGCCGTACGTCCTGTAGTTAGTGGAAATTTTCTCCCAGACGGTGGCTGCCAGTAGGTGCTCAACCTTAATTTGGTGTGATGGTGTGTTTTTGCGTTTTTCTGTAGCATCCCTGCATTCTGGGGGGTGTTTGCAGAGGCTGAGCCACATTTATGACTCGACCCCTGCGCTAACCTGAACTCACTCTTTGCAGGGCCACGACACACAGTATCCCCACTCTCCCTGTCTCCTCGTGTCCCCACACCACGTCAGGGGCACGTACCAGAGTCCAAATGGAGTCATCACAGATGCCTCTCACTGTTGTTTTCAGAACTGTTTCCAACCTCCCATTTCTTTCCCTTCCTGCTCATCTTGTCCAAGGCCCCAGTGTCTCCATCTTTTGCTCATGGCAGGGAGGATCTTACAGCCTTGCATTCCAGTCTCATTGTTTAACTCCTCCTGTGGGGAAAGTCTTGGGGCCAGGGAGGTCTCTGGAAGTCTCTCTGGTTATGCTGGTGTTACTCGTACCTCACATCCAGATACCACTGACAAGCTTGTGGCAGGACACATGGTTCGAGGGGCTGATTATTAGGGAGACGAGGCTGTGTGGCCATGGTGTGGGGAGGACACAGGCAGGAAATTCTGTAGACCGAAGGCCCTGTGTGATCTTGCCACACTGGTGCTTGTGCGCTCTTAGAAAATGTGTTTTTATGCTGCACCAAGATAAATAGATGAGGGTGCCCAGCCACGTGGATGGGTCTCTGTCAGATGCCCCAGACTACAGGGGTTCCTATGGTGGCAAATGCAACCAATTACACTGGCTGAGGAGCTCTGGCCCACGGATCGCCAGGCACTCCTCTCTGAGTAGGATGATGTCTTTTGTAGACGGACAGAGAAGGGAATGGGGGGGGAGGGGGGAGGGTAGTGTACCTGAGCTCATGCAGCCTATCCTTCTCTTCAGAGAAAGTCTGCCATGACTTTCAGAGAAAGTTGCATTGAGTTTGGATTCATCTAAAATCTGGTGAGGGAAGACATGGCCCCCAGCCATCCGCATCTCTGCATGAGGCCGGTCTGAACCTGGAGGCAGAGGCCAGGCAGAACCAGTGCCTGCAGAGCAGAGAATTCGGAGCTTGGCCTTCCAGCGGCCGCTTTTCATCTTATCAAAATTGCTATCTGGACTGGAGTCTCAGGCACCCTGAGGTTCCTCTGGCAGCAGGAAACACAATTCAATTACCTTGCTCTTCCACCTTGAAGTGGCAGAGAATCTGAGCGTGGCACGTCCCTGGCGCAGGGCCTCCTCCAGGCCTTCCCGCAGGTTGGGGCAGCTCTGTGGCAGACTGTCAAACAGGGTGCGCCCTCCCAGGGCTCATCTTCACTGGTGGAGGCAGATAAACAGACAAATAACTCCCAGTGGGAGGAGCGGTTGGCATTCTGAGAAGCCCCAGGCACCAACGCTGCCCCTAGAGAGGCCCCATTGACAGGGGAGGAAGGAGCTGAGAGGAGTGGCTGGCATGCTCCTTCCTCCCTGGGAGTCAGACCAGGGTCAGACCAGGACAGAGGACCCCACAAAGGCAGGGACATCCTCTGGCTCACCTCTCCAGTTTGCACCCAATTCCTGGTCACAGTGGCTGCCCCGAAGAGAAAACAGAGGGGTCCTGAGAGAATGGTTTTGCCTGTCAGAGCCGCAGTGCTCTTTGTCCTC